>QLPD01003662.1:0-14748 GCA_003314085.1 Hymenopellis raphanipes
GTGTTTGATGATGTTGCTGAACGCGTACTCAAAGTCGGTACGTATCCCAATTCGAACATGTCAAACATATCACTGATCTACGTTAGATCCTAACGACATTGACGCCAAGTATGTACATTTCTTCCACGAGAAGATTCCATCGCGTCAGCTCGCAGAGTCGACAACCACGCAAGTTTTGGATGAGCTTATCAGAGCTCAACCACAACGACTCGAATTCTACCGCACGAGAGGGATCGTGCATTGTTTCCGAGACGAGTATCAGCAGGCTACGCGTGACTTTACCTTTGCCTTGAAAGAATCACGAGCTCAACGCAAAGCGCGCATGAGCCATAACGATCGCGCGGCTGCCTCTTCGGAATCGCGTACGAACCGTGGACGCAAGAAAAAGAAGGGCAACGGTGGGGGCCGGTCCAACGGACAGGCCCCGCCCAATGGGACGAGTGTACCAGACACTCCCGACGTTCTTGATGGGGAGCCTCTGTTGATTCATCCTTCTGTGCTTCCTGACGCCCCAGATCCCATTGAACCACAGCTCCTTTTCCTTCGCGGATCTGCGTATCTCCAGCACGCGGTCTTTCTTATTGAGACCGCCGTTCTCAAACTCGAGGGGATCAGGAAAGGCCCTTCTATCGAAGGCGCGGAACTCCGCCTCTGCTACATCGAGGACGGGAAATATGGAGGAGTCGAGATTGGTCACCCTGATGGTCCTCTGGGAAAGAGTGGTGGACCGAAAGTGACGGCGTATCGCCAGGTCTTATCAGAGCCGTCGTTCAAGGACACTATCATGTCGCTCCTCAAGAAGAGCATTCGCGATCACGAAAAGTTCATTTCTCATTTCGACACCCTCGAGACGTCGGATGTCTTTTTCGACCCGGATCGAGATATAGCACAGCGAGTCGAGTACGCGTTCTTGCTCTCAGAGGCAATCCGGCCCGGGAATCATCAGAATCCCGCACCTGCTCCTCTCACCGACACGCCGCCCATGTTCACAACGTACCATCCTCTCCTGGTTGAAAGCCATTTCAGTATTCTTATCTGCCAACTGATGCTCGCGGACTTTGTTGGCGTCCTGCCCACTTTCATACACACCGCCGCGTTGGTGGATGGGCTGGAAGGATACCCGGTATTCCTGCCGCCGCGATCCATGGCTCAGGCCGAGTTTATCGAGGTGCTGGAACGGCTTGCTGGAGGGTGGAAGAACGGCATCCAGCCTCACTCTTTGACCAAGGGAAGGTCGAAAGGGCGTCTAGCTATCGAGCCGGTTACTCCCATCTTTAGTGATGGGGCGGGCTCGAGTTCTAGTTCCAGTTCGTCGCCGCCTCCTTCGCCGTCTCAGGATATGGAGGAGGTGCTTGACAGTGCGCGCATTCTTCTCGCGCCGGTTGCGAAGAGACAGAAGGATCGTGCGGAGACGGCTGCGGCTGAGAAGTCTGCCGGGACGAAGAAGAAGCCTGCGCCTATCAACATTCCTCTGCATGGGCCGCGCGTGGAGGTGATCCTGGCGTGGTTGGGCGCTGTTCATCTTCCTGAGCTAGATTAATAGTATTGGTATTTACTTGTACTTTCTTGGTCTTTTATTTATACGATTGATTTGACGACGAATGAAATCCCGGCTGTACATTACAAGACACACAAATCGACAAGCTACATACGATACATACGAATATACAGTACATATTCCATCATAATTTGAGTGGCTCTACATCATCGAGGTTCATCATACTTTGGAATTGCGTCTGCGGCGTGAAACACAACGTGCCCTCCAACTTGGGACTGGTAATTTGACGTGGACTTTGTCCAAAGGGGTACGGGTCGCCGTGTTTGAATGGGATCTTGCGAGCGCCAGGAGCCTTCCGTTCAGCACTCCTCAACACCGCCCCGGTGCGCTTTATAGGACTTCGACTCCTGCCGCGCGTCTTCGACGGACTCCTGCTTCTGCTGCCCCGAGTCGGCATCTCCGTATACGTATCATCCTGATTCTCCTCTGTTCCCCATCCAAAGACTTTGTTGACGCTGGGCGTCGGAAGAGGCGACTCTTGCATAATCCTGAACCCGCCCAGACTCTTTTCCCCGACACTCTTCGCATCCATACTCTTCTCGCGACCTAGATTCGAGCTAAGTGCAGCCCATCCCCAAGTCGACGACGACGCGTTGCTCTTCTCGCGTTGGACCGTAGCAGCGTAGTCCGAGTTTTGCCTCAGATGTGTTTGCCTCCGCCTAGTTCTCGCTTTCTCCACTTCGTCTTGGCCATCGCTTTCGTAGTCGTTCAGAAACTGGTCCATGTCTTCGTCTGTATTTTCGTCTTCGTCGACCTGAGAATAGACAGACATGGTCGTACTCGTCTTCGTTGTCTGTGCGCGCGATATCGGCTTGCGGGACGAGGCCTGTGTTGTTTTGGAACGTTTCCGATTTGGTAGTGCTAACAACGAGGCCGTCTCGGCGTCTTTCAATGAATGGTGTTCCTTCGTTGGTAGGTCGGGGGGAAGCGCGAGAGGAGAACCCCATTTCGACTCGTCTGGAAGAGGCATAGCCTGTTTCTCCTTCCATTCACGGCTGCCATACGCCGGCCCAACTTTTAGTTCGTAGTGCTTCCTCCTCCTCCTTCTTGGTTTACGCGTCCAACACCCCCACGCGACCCACGCACACACGCTGCCGAGGATGAGTCCGACAACGGCAAACACGGGCACGAGATAGTACATGAGCTTGGGAGATTGAGCCTCGGGGATCTTCTTTGGATAGGTGACTAGAGTAGGAACGTCGGTCGAAGACGTGGCGGTTATGGTCACGATTGACGGAAGAGAAGAATTTTGAGACGGCGAGGACGTAGAATTCGTTGATGAAGCTGATGAAGGGGCGCTAGGCGGGATGGTTGATATTGTGGCGGCTAACGTTTGATCATTAGGCAACGCGAAGTGATTGGTATCTGTCACGGCGACTTCTGGTACGGGCGGGGCATATGGACTAGGCGTTGGTGTGGGCGTCGTTCCACCAGGCGGGTATGGCCACCAGTAATCATAGCTGCTCGAAGACATAACTACTGGCAGCTCGCCGGGCATGATCAGCTGGCGTGCGACGCGTAGCTGTTGGGCGCCCAACCTTGGCGAAAGATGCCAAATAGCGAGAGCAAGGCAAAGCTGCCTCATGGTGCAGAGACAAGTCGAACCGATCGTTTTTTGGCTGTGGCGCATTTGCAGGTATTGCTAGGGTTAGGGTTCAATTGAGGAAAATGTGCTTTCACTAGAATTTTGGCTGAAAAGTACCAGACTTGTCTGCATATCGAATACTATACGTGACAAGCGTGGGCGAACGAAGTCTCTTCTAGTAGTTACTGAAGTGGTCGCCGGTTATTTTTTGACTTGGCTCCATCGGCAAACTTCGGCAAGCATACAAACATGAGGGATACCGGCATCGCGGTCAAGGTGGCACTTGTTAAACTCCAGAGCGGCTTGCGCGAGAGCTCTAACTTTGAAGTTGGTGGCAAGTTGGTGGATAAGAACTTGAAGATGACTATCATTTTTTGGTGTCCATCACGTTATCTCTCCGGGATATTCCGACATCGAGTTACTCGACTTTCATTCTACAGTCATCCCCGCCAAACACTAGATACCCTCTGCTCAATGTAGCAAGCTACCATTCCCACATCTTCATCTTGTCAACATACCAAGCTTCGACCTCTTCGTCAAACTCGAGCTCTTGCCTCCAGAACGAGCTCCCGACCCACGCTTTCTGGAGGTGTTCGTCCCAAAAGAGAATCTCAGCGATGCCTTTCCGAACGCGATATCCTGCGACATGAGGACGTGGCCCAACGAGTTCATGTCTGCATGATCCTAGATCAGCTAAAGTACCTCAATGCCAAACCATTGATTCTTATCTTACCTGGCTGAACGGACACCGTCGTGAGCGACAAAATTGGTGGCTTCGAAATCCATCAAGTGGTCCGCTACGGCTGAAGCGTAATGCTGATATACCAACATATTCAAGTCAGCGCCTTCACAGAACTTGAGCTACGTGTCATTGTGTCGTTGACCAGTCTGCCACAGAGAATTTAAGTAAGTGGTACTCACGTTATAACACCCTCCGACGCCTCCATACTCTTCCGGACATTGAAGCACACCCGCACGCGGGGCCCAGAAAGGGTGGGGCGCATTCTTCTCCAGCGGCCACGCCGTCATCTTCATCGCAGTCTCTTCCCTCTCCCGCAGTTCGTCATGCTCTCGCACCAGCGCGATCTTCTTCTCTTCTTCCGACAAGCTCTCGAATCTAGGAAGTCCGAGTTTTTGGCGACGGTCATCGCGCGCTTTCCTGAATGCAGCGACTGTTTGTTCAGTCCACGAGCGGGGCATGGAAGTAGATCCGCCAAGTCGTTTTACATGGTCAGTTTTGGAGTTTCATTCTAGTACTACAAGCTGACAGCTTCTTTCTTCAGTAACGATGTGTATTTCTGTCATTTACGTCAGTGTTCACCGGTGTAGATACTTACGCCAGAATCATTGAGAAGATGAACAGATACGATCCCAGGGGATCAAGCTCAAGCTTTGGAGTGAAGAGGGCACAGCGCCTCGGAGGCTGCACGACCGGGAAACTCTCCACTCAGAAACGCCCCAGGGATTGGCTCGTCAATCAACAGACCAAGACAACATATGAATATGGAAACCAATACTTAGGCTCGGTGTCCGTTTTGTTAAGAAGCGAACGGCGAGGGTAGCGCAGATCCACAGCGGGAGAGTCGATACGACGCGTCAGCGAGGGTGCCATCAGGCTCCCATACAGCGTGGTCAATTATAGTCTTCTGTTATCGAAGGCTGAAGAATGCCTCCAAAGCGCGTGCTTCTAGTTTCCGTCGTATCTCTACATACTACACAAATAATCATAATACAGTCAGCGTATGCGGTCGCAGTTACTCGTCTTCATTCATAAGATCCCTCAATATCGGCCGCGTCTTCAACAGCCCTTCCTTCCCAATGACCTTCGGCTTCTTCAACGGACGAGACTCGCTCCCACCATGCACATTCTCCACACCCCGCTTCGGCGATCCACCAGGAGAGAAAGCAGACGCATGACTAGTATGCGCACCAACAGGAAGCTGCAGGATCCATTTCTTGCTTTCCATCAACGCAAAGAACTCTTTCAACAAGGGCGTGCCTTGCAACGTCTTCCTCGAACCGAAAATGATCAGCTTGGATCGTGCGCGCGTAAAGGACACGTTCATCCGACGCCAGTCCTTGACCAAGTCGCCGATCTGCAAAGACTGAGGTGAGCGGGTCATTGAAAGAGAGGCAGAGAAGCATACCAAGCCGTCAGCGTTGGAGCGAACCAATGAGATGAGAATACAGTCCTTATCTCTGCCTTGACTGCGATCCGCGGTCAGAAGCTCGATCCCTTCACGATGGTGCAGCAACTGTGTCAACAGCTTCAGCTGCTGTCGATACAAAGAAATGATCCCAATGTTGTCCGGTTCGACACCGCTGCGCAACAAGGTCTCAGTCACTTGAGCAACCAATGTGGCTTCGACTTCGTTCTGGACAAGGTCCCCGACGCGAGAATCGTGTGCCGGGACTAGGTCCGTGTCGACGAAAACCGCTTTGCACCTTCCCGAATGTCAGTAACAGGACACGGTGTGTGAATGAAGACCAACTTTTCAGACATCAAATGCTCCAACCAGCATCCCTTTTGATGACAGGTCAGCTTTCCACCGTGTATACTCTGAAGAAATCTCCGATTTGGGAGTTTCAGAGACTGGCTGGCAACCTGCTGGGACCCACAGCGAAGACGATCACTGTATATGAGTTTGTTGGAAAGCAGCATAATGTCCGAGTTCATTCGATACTGGCATGTTAAGTCGATGACAGAGTGAGGATGAGCATCGGATAGACGTCGGAAGAGAGACACATCCAAACCGCCTTTCCGCGCGTCAGCGTTACGAACCTAGGACAGAATCAATGCAGGTCCGACTTGTCAAATCAAAGATGACGCTTACCAGTGGAGGGAGCTGAAAATGGTCACCAACAAGGACAAATTTGTCAGCAAACCGAAGGGGGCCTACACATGTCGGAAGGGTAATCTGAGAGGCCTCATCGACGATGCAATAGTCGAATTTCCGCCTCGAAAAGAGCGCACTACGTACATTGATCAGTAAAAGAGAACAAACCAGAACAGATAGACCTACTGATCGACGGAAAGGCAAGTAGTCGCCACAATGAGAGGGGTCATAACCTGTTGCTCTAATTGCTCCACAGTAGTAGGAGTCCTCTTGGCTGCTAGAGTCATGCAGCGTACACTGGGGTGGACCTATACTAGAGTCAGCCAAATCACAACGACCAAGGATCAATCAAACCTTGTCAGTGTTCCCCAGGCGGAGAATATTACAGTCCGCCTTGTCCTTCAACTTCAACAGGATAGTGTCCACTGCCGAATGAGTGTACGATGTCAACAATACACTCTTCCCCATGGCCGTCAAAGCGCAGATGAGGGCCGCAATAACCGTCGTCTTCCCCGTCCCCGGCATACCCAGAATCAACGCATAATCCTCCGCAGACAGGACCTTGGAAATCGCTTGCTTCTGATTCGCGTTGAGATGTTCCAAATGAGGAGCAACACTCCGCGGAATATCCACCTGCGTAAAGACTGGCGCCTTCAAATCGACCACGAGTTCTAACCTCCGTGAGTCGCCTTCTGCATAGAACATGCGGGCCAAGTTCTCGCGAATGCGACCCATGCCGCTAAAGAGCTCGTCACGATCAATGCGGAAGATAACTTCAGCCGGTGGGTTAGAAAATGCAGACAGACGTGATAGGATAGGACCAAGGGAAAGATCGTGGTCGACCCCAAGCACGACATGGGTAGATGTAAGCTCAAGGAGATAACCGCGCGCCAGTGCCAACAGGTTAGGTTCTACCGAGATCGTGACGGGATCTCCGACGTTGAGGAATCCGCTCAGGAACGATGCAGTGCCCATGAAGCTCGAGGAGCGAACGAACTTGTAGGTAAACTGGTGAATCTTGGTGTCGCGACTGGAAGGGAGCGTGGATGGCGGTTGGTACGTCGAATCAATAACCACATCGCTGAAGCAGCGACCTTTCTCTTCGCGTTCGGCGGCCCGCATGGTCCAAATCTCCTTCCGGAAACGACCAAGGTCGGATTCTTCAAGCGCAATGAGGTGTTCCCATTGTTTGAAGAAGGCAGTCTGCGCCGGGGAAAGATGGGAGGTTTTGAGTGCGTAGGTATCAGCGATGGGGGAATCCGTGTCTTCGACGCCTTCAACTGCCTGACGAAAGAATACAGTCAGCCAAAAAAAAAGCAAGCGAACATAAATTGTACAGACTTTGCGATAGAGCATGCATGTGTCTAACGAGTAGCAGCGTTTGCAAATTCTCTCGTCATCAAGAGTTGGGGGCAAGAAGGAATCACTTCCACCACCAGGTTTCACTAGGTGACGACGGGCCATATAGCTCGCCATCTCGTTCCGATAGATCATCAAACCGCGAAGCTCATTGCGTCCGATAGGTACTTGCACGATTTCTTCGCTTTGAGTGTAGTAAAGCAGTCCCGAAGTAACCTCGATACCATATCTCTTTTCAGCGAGAATCGTGTACAGCATCGTTTGAGCACGGTGTTCCATTCCTGCAATAGATCGCCCCGTCTTGACTTCAAGCGGTTTAGGACCTGTAGTAACAACAGGTTTCGTTATAGGTGGTGTGGTCTCCGAGATAATAGTGTCGATAGTGGCATCTATCTTGCCCTTGATGCCATGGGAAGGACACCAAATGTCTTCTTCGATATCAAGAACCTTTGTGATAGCCAGTTTCGCACTTGAATCGCGTACCGCTCGTGTATTGATGAGATTGGCGGAGGGCTGAGCAGTAGTTAGCCTGTAAAGGAATGGACAGACAGTGGACAAACCTTGGGCTCTTTGGCAATATACTTCTGGGAGAACCCTTGTAGACCTTTAGCTCGAGCCTTGACTTCCCGCTTCGCCTGATCAACGGAAAAATTGATGCTCAGCAGGTCCGATAGATTATTGCGCACGACTTGGTCAATCTTGTCGTCCATCCAACTATCTTCCCAGCGGTCTGCCACTAGAGCAGCTTGAAGGACTGTATGAAGCATGTTCCCCCACACCAATTGCGGTGTCACATCAGAAGAAGAATGGACGAGGGCAGATAGCAGGGGTCGGCGACGACATTGAGCAGCGTTAGAGAGGGCGGTTGCAGTCAAGAGGGTATCAGGGTGGAGTATGAAGAGGTTTTGTTTCGCAGATATGGTGATAGTCGCTGTCAAGGATGACGAAGATTCTTGCAACAGGATGAACTCTCCTAGAATGTTTGCCTTGTCGCCTGTCGTATGTAAAAATCATGGCTCACGATCAGAAATAAAATAGGGCTCACCGACGCGTACATCGCTTTGCACCCAGTCGTCCTTCAAAATGACCGATCGACGCTCGTCACTCTTGCTCAGTCTCACGACGAGTCGCTGATAGATACTCAGCTTCCAGATACATCAAAAGAAACTATCCTCACTTTCTCCCGCCGGTGTTCGACCATGCATTCTTCGACGGTCTGAATGGTGCATCGAGTACAGGTTTCTCCTACATAGGGTGTCTGGGAAACGTTAAAAAGCGCGTTTTAATATACAATACCGTGCATACATGCTTGACTTCGGGCTCTGGTTTAGTCACCTGCCACACGACGCGTCAGAGAGCGTAAACCAGCGTCAAATCGACGTACTGCAGCTTTTGCCTTCTTCGGCGACGGTTTCCGAGGAGATATATCAAAATCATCCCAATCATCGATGCCCTCGAGAAGTTCCTCAGCATTGAATATGTACGGAGCCGGCGCAGGGGCTTTGGCCTTGTCGCAAACTCGCTGTTGACGGACTGGCGTTGACAAAGGCGACGGCGCTTTTGCTTTGGGTTTCACGGGCGACGAAGTGGCCCATAGCGAGTCGTTGCTGAGGAGGTCGTTCATAAAGTCGTCTTCCTCCTGAGAGGAGCGCTCGACTGGAGGCATGGTGGCGGAAGACAATTGCGATTGCTGGCTTCGAAAAACTGAGTAAACAGCGCGTTTCACCTGTCACGTGGTCGGAAGCAAACCGGGCCGTGATACCGCCCCCAACTTGGTCTTGACCGTCATCATGTATGTCGCGTTCGCGTTGCTTGGTCTAGTCTAACGACTCTATAGGCCTCCTAAAGGTTTTGGGCGAAAGAAAGCTGTTTCAGACGGTACACCTGTAGTAGTCTCTGCTTTGACTGGTGGAACAGTCCTAACAACTTGAAAGAGTTTGGCAGAACAGCTGTCGTATCTACATAGTCCAAAACCATTCAAGAACCCGCATTATACAAAGGGTGTTGGTCGTAGGGCGAAAAACTTGAAGAACATGCTTAGCCAGGAGAAGGAACGTGAACGCGCCGAACGCGAGCGAAGACGGCTGGAGAGACAGGAAGGTAATATCGACATAGATCCTGAACCTGCAGAAATGCCCACATGCAAGTGTTCTTTTCTTCCGACTATATACGTTGTTCTCACTGACACAAAGATGCTTCAATTGAGGCGCCGCCTTCTGTACTTCCTTTGCGTCACTACTGCGATATTACCGGTCTTGAGGTATATTTAATGATGAGATTTCTAGGTCACTACTGATGCTTGCTGAAGGCTCCATATACAGACCCTGCAACTGGTATGCGCTATCACGACAAGAGCGTGTATCAAGCCATTAAGTCGCTAGTACGTTTTCCTCCAGTGAATCTAGCAGACCGCTAACATGCCCTACTAGACGGCCAGCTCGGCCAAGGAGTATTTATCAGGTGAGTAGACTTGTCTTGCGCGTATTCTGATTCCTGATACCTTTCATAGCACGAGGAGTGAATTCCATTGTTAAGTAGCTGTTGTAGTGTAATGTCGTTGAATTTGAACACACCTGTCGATGATGTGGCTGTCCGCGTGACGCATAACGTGTGACGTCCACGTCTGAATTTGTTCACCGCAAGCTCCCTCTTACCCTACATCGACCAGGCTCGTCCTGGCCTAACGCTTTTCCAAAATGTCGGTTATGCTCACCAAATTCGAGTCAAAAAGCAACCGCGTCAAGGGTGCGCCTTCCCGCCTCGCGATCCCGACTTGCCGCTCACATTTCTCTTAGGCCTTGCCTTCCATCCGACGCAGCCGTTGCTGGCAGCCGCACTCCACAATGGAAGCGTTCAACTCTGGAACTACAGAATGGGAGTACTCGTTGACCGCTTTGAAGAACACGAAGGCACGTCCTGATGCCCTGGACAGCACTTGAAAGTTGACGCTTCTACTGTAGGACCCGTTCGAGGTGTCCATTTCCATTTGAGCCGAGCTTTGCTGGTTTCCGGAGGCGACGACTACAAAATCAAAGTCTGGGGTGGGTTGAACGGTGTCAAGGGGGAGAAAAAAGCTAACAGGCATCACAGACATTCGACCACAGAATAGGCGCTGTCTGTTCACTTTGCATGGCCATCTCGACTATATCCGAACTGTTCAATTCCATCATGAAATGCCCTGGATCGTAAGTGGTAATTATCCATCTTTGTAAAAAATGCTAAATTCCTCTATAGCTCTCCACGTCTGACGATCAAACGATACGCATATGGAACAGCACATCTCGCCAATGTATCGCTGTCCTTACTGGCCATACCCACTATGTCATGTCCGCCTTCTTCCATCCCAAAGACGATCTCATCGTATCCGCCTCCATGGACCAAACCGTCCGTGTATGGGACATCTCAGGTCTCCGAAAGGGCGGGTCGTCCAGTAGCGGTCCTGGCAATTTTGAGACCTTTGACACGTTCTCTACCGTCAAGTATGTCCTTGAAGGTCACGATCGCGGTGTCAACTATGCCGTATTCCATCCCACTCTACCCTTGATTCTCTCAGCAGCCGACGATCGCACCATAAAAATCTGGAGAATGAGCGAAACCAAAGCTTGGGAGGTAGATTCGTGCCGAGGACATTTCAACAACGTATCCAGCGCTCTCTTCCACCCTAAATCCGAACTCATCGTGTCTTGTGGTGAAGACAAGACTGTGCGCGTCTGGGACTTGGCCAAGAGGACAGCTATCCAAACCTTCCGCAGAGAACACGACCGCTTCTGGGTCCTCGCCTCTCACCCCAACCTCAACCTCTTTGCCGCTGGTCACGATAGTGGTCTGATCGTGTTCAAGCTGGAACGCGAGCGGCCAGCATTTGCCGTTCATAACGACATGTTGTACTACATTCGCGACAAGTATGTTCGCTCTTACGACTTCAACACTGGCTCGGATATCGGTCTCCTGAGCGTACGCAAGTTTGGCAGTCCGTATATGCCGCCGAGGACGTTAAGCTATAACGCGATGGAAAGGGCTGTCATCACGACAATCTCATCAGACAACGGTCTCTACGAGTTGACTTCACTCCCGCAGCAAGTACAGGGAGAAGTCAAGGATTCTAGCGTAGACGGGAAGAAGGGTTCGGGACAGAGTGTCATCTTCGTCGCACGTAACAGGTTCGCAGTGTTGAATAAAGCCACCCAGGTTCCGCCTTTCAATTTTTGCACTCAATGTCGCGTTACTCACCGCTTTGAAACAGTTGATTGAAGTCCGTGATCTTTCAAACTCGGTTGTGAGGTCTATCAAGCCTCCGGTGCAAACGAATGAGATATTCTACGGTGGAACTGGCTGTCTCATTCTCAGCTCGACGAGTTCTGTTGTATTGTTTGATCTTCAACAACAGAAATCTCTAGCCGAACTCAACAGCCCACCGGTGAAGTATGTCGTTTGGAACACGGACTCCTCCATGGTCGCCTTGATGAGCAAGCACAGTTAGTGGCTACCCTCATGCCTACCTTTCAATAGTTCTGACAATGAGCTTAGCAATCACGATCGCTAAACGCACTTTTGAAGACCATAGTCTCATCCACGAAACCATCAGAATCAAGTCGGGTGCTTGGGACGATGCTGGTGTTTTCCTCTACTCAACTTTAAACCACATCAAGTACTGTCTTCCTCAAGGGTAGGCTATCTACTTTCTATGTCGTTGTCCATACTGAACCGGCATATCCCAGCGACCACGGCGTGATTTGCACTTTGGACAACCCCGTCTATCTTACGCGCGTCAAGGGCAAGACTGTACACTGTCTCGATCGCTCTGCGCGTCCACGGACAATCACCTTTGACCCTACCGAATACCGCTTCAAACTTGCCTTACTCAGGAACAACTATGAGGAGATGTTATACATTATCAAAACCTCAACTTTGATCGGACAGGGTATTATTGGCTACTTACAGAAGAAGGGATTCCCAGAGGTGCTTATCGCTCGTAATAAAATAATCTATCTAACTGACTGAACGTATAGATCGCGCTTCACTTCGTTCAAGACACCAACACTCGTTTCGAACTGGCGATTGAATGCGGCAACTTGGATGTGGCGATGGAGACAGCCAAGGCAATCGACAGACCTGAATGTTGGGAACGTTTGGCTCAGCAAGCGTTGAAGCAGGGTAATCACAAGGTGAGTCCGGGCACCTTTCGAAGTGTATATCTTCTTGACGAATTCCCAGATTGTCGAAAAAGCTTACCAACAGACCAAAAACTTTGACAAGCTTTCGTTCCTATACCTGGCGACTGGTAGCACTGACAAGCTTTCGAAAATGCAAAAGATTGCCGATGCCCGAGGAGACCCGATGTCGAGATTCCACAATGCTCTTTATGCTGGTGACATTGCAGGCAGAATCGCTGTTTTGCGCGATGTTGGCATGTGTATGCTTCATATTTTATCACTTCTCAAACCTTTATCGATTCTGATTGTTAGATCCTTTGGCCTATCTTACCGCTAAAACCAACGGCCTCGAAGAGCTTGCAGAAGAAATCCTCGAAGCTGCCAGTTTGACGGCCGCTGATGTTGACGATGTACCCAGCTTTGGTCCATCAACGTTAGCTACTCCTCCTGTTGTCACGGACACAACAGATCTTGTCTGGCCATCTGTGTCGGCTGGCGAAAACTTCTTCGACAAGGCGTTGGCTAATGGCAGTCTTGAAGGAGGCATCGAGCCGAGCTATACCAATGGTGATGCTGCATCCGGAGCATTGGATGCCTGGGCTGAGGAGGAAGCTCACGAGGACATCGATCCCGAAGAAGGAGGCTGGGATCTTGACGCGGACGAACCTGAAGAGCCCTTGGTTCATGTCAATGGTGACGAGGTACCGGCGGACGAAGAGCTTGGTGCGGGGGCTAATCCCGGGGTCGACGAGACAGAGTTGTGGGTCAGAAACTCTCCTCTGGCAGCAGATCATGTCGCTGCTGGGTCATTCGAAACAGCAATGCAGGTAGGTTTCGCGAGCTTGCACTTGGAACAACGTCTGATGCTTGCTCCAGTTACTCAACCGTCAACTTGGCGTCGTCAACTTTGCGCCATTGAAACCTCTGTTCATGTCTGTGTATCGCTCTTCACACACCTATCTCTCTCCTATACCTTCATTACCTCCATTGAAGTTAAACGTCCGACGAAATCCCGCGGAGTCATCACCTGGTAGAGTGCTACCTGTCGGTGTGATATCTCTCGATTCTTTACGAACGGAGTTGGCGGAAGGAAGCAGATTTGTGTCACAGAACAAACTTACCGATGCAAAAGCTGTCTTTAAATCTGTTCTGCAGTCGCTACTTTTGGTTGCTTTGACTTCGGACGCTGAAGCTGCACAGGTAATGTATTCATCGTCTGAGCCAAGTCTCATTGCCTAACTTCTTCACTAGTGGCGGGAAACTGTTACCAGCGCTCGCGAATACCTACTTGGCGTATCGATTGAGCTTGAGAGACGGCGTGTCGCCGAGGAAGATCCTTCCAATGTCCGCCGTAGTCTCGAACTGGCGGCATACTTCACGCATTGTCAGCTGCACCCGCCACAGATGCAGATTGCCCTTCGCAGCGCTATAAGCGTGTTCGCCAAGGCGAATAACCAAGCTCATGCTGCTCGCTTCGCGAAGCGTCTATTAGAACTGAAGCCTGATCCCAAGATTGTTGCGACGGTATGTACACCTTTCCGTTCCGTTCTGAAGCGTCATCTGACTGGTTTGCCGTGTTAGTGTCGTCAACGCATCGCCGCAGGCGACAGAAATCCTCGAAATGCTGTCGAGATCACATACGATGAATTTACACCGTTCGAGATATGTGCAGCGACGTACACGCCGATATACAGAGGATCACCTTTGGTGCACTGCCCGTATACCAACGCCGTGTACATGCCCCAGTTTGCTGGGAAGCTCGATCCGTTGACAGAGCTGACGGAAATTGGATCGGCTGCGTCTGGGATGCCTGCGCCTTGGTGATTATTCGTGTAGTTGTGTCCATGGGTGGATCCGTGTGTTTGATACGAAAAGATATTTTATTTCTCTGCATTTTGGAATTTTAGACGATTGTTGTCCAACTGGGTCGAGCGAGGTCTGGACTGTTTCCGCGGAACACGCACATTGACATTCGTGGCTGTTGGACTGTATGTCTTCTCTTGGGGAGAGTGAGCGTAGTTAGTGCGGTGATAAGTTGGCAAGTCTGAATCTGAGCGTTTGCATGTATATATCCAAAGCGGGTAGTGCACAGCTCTGATCGTCATGAGCTCCATGCCGCGAGGCTACTGGCCTGGATAGGCTACCTCCTCCTTTCTAAACACACTCAAGCTATCTTCTAGGTTTTCTGCACTCGACGATTCAGCTCCGAATGCAGTCCGGATGCCAAGAGGACTCTGGTCCGTCAAATTAGTTCCG
>QLPD01003663.1:0-15171 GCA_003314085.1 Hymenopellis raphanipes
AATTTCATTGTAACTTGATATGCGCATCGTGTGACTGCCGCATCGATGCAGCTTGTATTCGGTACAAAGGTTCTGTGGAATATTTCGAGAAACAAACTCATTTATTTTATGCTGGGCTGCTGAAGCAGAACAAAGGCGAAGAGAATGGTCAAGACGAGCCATCGAGACCAGCAGATGGCGTGTTTGCTAACGCCACATCGCTTCCCGTTAGGATCGACTCGACGTGGCATCCGAGTTGGCAAACATCCAATTAAGAGTCTGGTCTCTACTAATTCAATGGCGTATTACTATACAACAGTGTATGCTACATAAAAGTACAACATTAACAATCGTGATTCGTCAGTGGTCATATAATAAAACGAAGTTTGGTATCCTGTAATACACAGGGCGGTCAAGCTTGTGTACCAGATTGAATTCAAAGAGGAAGAACTCACAATCCGATGAGAACTAGCCAGCTGAGGCGTCTGCTTGTACCGAGGATACAGAATCTGCCGGATAGACTTGAGCAGTCCCTGGTAAGACTGGTTGCGATTCTTCTTCAAAGCTGTTATGAACGCCTGGAACGCTCATTAGCCTTACCCAACCGATGTAGAGCAAAAGCACTGACATAGCTCATCGCGCCCACGGGGACGCCGCCTTGAAAAGTATCGGCGCTCTTCTGGCCGTCTAGACAACCTGACCAGCATATCTACCCGGGAGTCCATAAGAATAAACGATAAAGAGAGCAGAGAGCCCCCGACTCACGACGTCCGCAGAACTTTTCTTCGCCTCCCAAGCTTGCCGAGAAACAAGCACTTTCATGTTACCATGAGTGTCGTACTGCTAACATAAGATACTAGTCGTACTGGACGTTTAACAAGACGCACGTACACCGTATGGTAGATCTGCGACCGGTACCAGTGATGAGTGTGCAGACGCAGTCTTTGAAAGAATATTGCGCACCCAATACAGTTCCAGAATGACAACACTTCGAGCTCATGAGTCAACGGCGTCCAACAGCCTTTGGACAACAGCCTCACATCAAATAATGCCTACAGTTCATTCGCAGATGAGTGAGAGAAATGACACGAGAATAACAGGACGAACAGTCAACCGACAGCCCATGGGTAGAGGCCGAACCAGGACTTCGTGCATAAACTGCTAACTCATCAGACCTCGCGCTGTTTACAAAGGATAAGCGCAGAACGAACATCATCAATAATGAATCCCGCCGTCCGGTAATCAACTGGGTATATGACTAGTAGTGAACCACCATAAGCCCGATTTCACCGAGCGTGAAACAGCCTAACGCACCTTGGTCGTACCCATCCAGTTCATCGCCAGACACGTCCCGCGTCCGCCCTCCGTGGCCCGAATCTTCAGCCAGTCGAGTCAGCCCGCGGATACAGAGATAGGATGGGAACGTACAATGAAAAAATAGCGAGTCGTGAGATCGCGCGTCTTTCACTAACCACGCCATCGCAGCGAGGATATTCTTCCTCGTAGGCTGCCGCCGATGATTCGGGTTGTCGTCCGTCAGCACGATGATATCCTCCTCCCGGTACCCGCAATGACCTTCCACAACTCAGCACATACCATCAGCAGGGAGAGCGACGAGAAAGACTCACGTGTGAGAAACTCATAAACGTGGCGTGCATCATTTATACACCCTCTCAGCTCGCGCGCCTGGCCGTGATAGTTGATCCCGATCTATAAGCGGAAGGGGATTACTAGTTAGCATCACACCAGGAAGGCTTCGCGAACGACTCGTGGGGACGCACACACACGGCTTTCCTCCGCCCGGTGCATTTCGAGTATTGGAAGACATGCGCAGCAGCGCGTCGCATCAGCCCGTGGTCGTGATCAAGTCGCGGTCGTGTCGTCTGATCTTCGTAGGTCGTATGCCGCCGTGCAGGAGGGTGGTGCGGTGCAGCAGGAAGGCGATAGGTATGCGGCGTTGGGTATACATAGTGTGACCGCGGTTGCTCGTATGCATAATGCGAACTTGGACGCCCGTATGTCGGATACCGATCCTCAACCAGCGCGCGCGCTGAGGGCATAGACACGTCTGAGGAAACAAAGTAATTCGTATGATGTGAGAAGTTCAAATGGTAGTACATGGCGAACGAACATGAACAATCCAAAGCACAACGTGCGAAGGAGGGACAGCTTTATGACAGCCTGGGTGGCAAGAGACAAAGCCGATGGGTACCACTGAAACGGGGCGGAGGGGTTTCACTGTGGACAATGCAGCGCGGTAATAATGGAGTGGACAGCATGGGGCAGCTGACTTCACGTAGCAGCCAGGAATGTAAAATAGGCCGATGAAGGACAGGAGGGATCACTCTTGCCGTTAAACTTTTTATGCAAATTCGGATCTTCCTCAAGTTGCCCTCGGTTCGGCTCTGTGGCCAAGATGGAAAGCTGGAGATGGGATGAATCAGTGGTTGGTAGACAAGCCCACAAGTAATTCACCTCCCTCGCGCACGACGACGATAGAACAAGCCTCTGGAGAGGAGTCGGGCCAGGGAATGCTTGAGACAGCGTCATCATCCGAGGCGCCTCGAAATGCTTGCCCCATATGGACTCGTGCCTCGCTCAAGCCAGCTTCTGTTACACGATCCTCTTAGCCGCCGGCGTAAGAGAAGCAATTCGTGAGACGATTGACGTTGCACCGGGGAAACAAGGTATCAGACGCGTCCAGGTTTCTCGGACTTGAATTCCGCGAGGGTCAGTAAAATACCAGAGTCGCAACTTGACCGAGTGCAGACCACGCGTGTGAATTTAGTCTAATGCGCGTTCTCCGTAACTCTTGACAATGGTTAGTACGATATATATGTGGGATAGCATTCCTCGTAAACTTGTCAAACCTACTAGACGTTTATCCATTCAAACACCTCAGGTGTTGTGAACAAAGGACATTCGTGAGCCTCATGTTCGACCTGACCACACCATGGACACCACGGCTTATTCGTGCAGATGAGTTTACGTCCGTCTACGATGACTTCAAAGCTGAAGAAGGATCCTAGTACGTCTGCGCGGTGAGACGTCGAAAAGGTCCCAACCATGGAGCTCCCGCAGCCTCCGCCGGAAAGCGAAACACGATGAATGCTGCGAACAGATACCGAAGCAGATATCGATAACTGTGACGCGACGTTTTCCTCCTTAATGGCCAAAGGAACGTTACGGACAACGAAGGATCTTTCCAGGGGCAGCTTCGTTGCTGCAAGCCAGGCCTGGACGTAAAACACGGTAGGCGCTCTATACCTGTGTTTACCAGAAGGCGGCGGAGATCTGTACGAGTGAAGTCCACTTCGGAGAGACGTATCGCAGACGCTGAATGTCGGTGGCAATTCCACGAGGTACATGTGTCCGCTGAGAGACGCATGCTGGACAGATACAATGGTCGTGAAGTCGACATGCAACTCCTCCCTTATGAACTTGGAGATGCCTGCCTCAGTCCAGTCTAGGAATCCTTGGGAGGATTCATTCACGGGGACGAAGGTAAAGGCGATGACCGGTCGGCGCGCTTGTTCCATGTGTGATGTGATGGTCCATTCTGTCCAGCCGACGAGGTGGTCAACTCCTAGACCTTCGGTACTCGGCCATTCGCCGAGGACGACGCGTAGCTCGCTGACAATTGTCTTATTGCTTTCAGCTACAGCCTGATCTTCGAGCTGATACAGAGCAGCATTTCCATCAGCCTCCTCGAGCTCGGAACTAGTTTCATTCGACGACTGGAAAATAGAAAATTAATTCTAATGTTTTACCATTGGGCAAAGTCCATACCACATGGCTTTCCGAAGCGGATGGCATGAAGTCGGCCTCCTCGAGCTCAGAACTTGTTTCATGCGACAACTGGAGAACAGAGAATCAGTTCTCATGTTTTAGAATTTAGCAAAGTTCATACTGCCTGGCTTTCCGAATCAGATGGCGCGAAGTTGTGAATATTCTGGCGCGCTCGTAGTTTACTCGGTCTCTGCTGCTGTAGCGTGTTCGAGCTGCAAAACAATAGGGCTGCTTTCCTTTGAGAGGCGAAGGAACAAAGTAGGCGTAAGCTCACATGATTCTTCTGGCTTTCGGAATTGTGAAGGGCCCACAGCTATCGGACTAGAAAATGGAGTTGACGTGTCTGATCCTCTTCAAGAAGGAAGGCTTACCGAGTGCCGAAGGTTTCAAGTCTCTGCTTCTTTGACTTTATAACCTTATCGCTGCTACGTGAGTCAACTGAGGAAATAGACGGCCTTCGGCTTCGTTTCTGCCCGAGTAGTGTGACTGTTTGGGTTGCAGAGTCGGTGGCTTCAGCACTCGAAGCCAATTTCACCTGGAAGTTGTGCGTCCGATCTTTGAGGAAGGATGACAGCTCCTTCCATTCGCGGTCAGGAAGAGGCAAGTTGTCAGCCCCGTCTCTAGCAAGGACGTGCGCGCCCTCATTGCCAACAATTCCAGAATGCCCGGGTACCCATTCCAATGAAATCTGGATGTTCTTGCAGACCAACGCATTACGCTTGAGTGCGGTGATATATTGAACGAGAGGCTTGTAATTCTTGTAGCCTCTATTGTGGGGATGGAACGCGGTAACCTCTGGAACGGCGCGAGATTAGCCACTTTGACGTCCAAACCATCATAGCATAGTATACCTAACAGGGCAGTGACACTGTCGGTCTTTACGATAAAGTGGGTGTCCTTGGAGATGCTTTCACATTCTTTATGAGCATCGATTTCTTCTAAAAAAGCAATCAAAGCCTCGTCAAGACAGTAAGTACTAGGGGTATGGATAGAAGCGCTTCAACGTACCTGCAACTCGGCAGCGTTACCGTCCGGGTCGCCCCAACATCTTGCAGATATATTTCTGTTGAAGGAGACGAATAAAAAAAGGGCAAACATGCAAATTTTAGCCATTCACCTAGAATCGTTGCATCCCCACCACACGCCCACTCCGGCCCGAGGCACCAGTCCTCTCTTGTGATTGTCTTTCACGCTTGCGTCGACGAAAACCTCTACGCGTTGGGCATGAGCCACTGGTAGATCGTGGTTCATGGACAAGGCAAGGTGTACACGTGATCGATTTCTTTCCCTTTCGGCCACGTACACAAGCGGAACACACCCTTATCGCTTTCTACCCTGATGTTGGCACCAACCTCGTACAACTCGCAACACGATCCTCTGTTGGAATAGACTCTGCCAGGTCAGTCTCCTTTCCGCATTATTTCAAGACTATACCAATGATATCAACACCCTCGCGCATGCAAGGCTCAGCGCTGCGCCTTGAACGATCTCTATAATCGCCAGATGCTAGTCGTACAATTGATGATATTTGTCTTCAACCTTGTGCTTGGAAGCGGCCCAGTGGATCTGGACGGCGAAGAAGATATATCTACTGGAAACGTACCGCGCGGGTTCCGCTACAACATCAACCATTTCTTTGCCGGATGCCCTACTCTTGTGCCGCTTAGGACCTCTACTTTAATCATCATCGTTCCTTTCCTCATTCGTCTCTCAATATAGTGAAAATGGCTATATCCTCTATATTAACGGCGTCGAAGCTGAACAAGCTAAGGCTAGGCTCTGCCTTCAGAGAGGCTGACGCGTCTATAGCTTTGCCCTCAATGGCTGCGATCGCAACCGTGCGATTGTCAAGCGATTGTTATCCAGCTGTTCGGCTAACGCCGCCGAGTCAGAAATTCAAGGCGTAACGTCGTTTTTCAACGACGTTAGCCTCATTTGAGGTCAAATAAATTGTGAAAAATCTTTGAAATATGTATTGTATTCTGGTGCCTTCTTCGACGTCATTACATTTATCGTTGTTGAGTCAAGTACTTGTCGCTAGAAACGCATACTTGCCAGGTGGAGCAGGGGTGCATACGGGTAGCCGGGTTCCCAAGAGGTACTGAGCCCTACCCGATACATGACCCGCCCCGCACCCGGACCGGCTAGCCCGTTCCCGCGCTTTTCACTATTCTGAACGGCGTATCGTTCCTCTAGTTTCGAAGCCGTTCGAGTCTGCACTGGCTCTTCATCTCTCGGCAGTTCACCGGCGTGATCCCGAAGGCTCAGTTCTTCAACAAGCCTTGCAGCGTTGGCCGTCTGAAGTGCGTCGCACCGGACTTGCAACGTCTCCTTCTCCATCTGCAGAGCGGTGTATCGCGTCTGAAGGTCGGCGCACTTCGCAAGGACTGAAGCCACTAGGGCTTCGGCCGCCTCCTTTTCCGCCCACAGAGCCGCGCAGTCTTGGTGGTGCTGGAGGCGATCAGCAGCTACCTGAGCGGCAATGGCCTCTTTCGCCACCTGCAGTGCGCTTCTTTGCTTCTCGAGCTCGGCGCGCTCAAACGCTACTTGGGCGTCAGCAGCTCTTTTTACCGTAGCACATTCTTCCTGGTGAGAAGCTACCTGGGTTTCGAGCGCCGTGTTTTTTATATGCAGCTTCGATGCTTGGATGTGAAGAGAGGCCTCTCCCTCCCTAGCTGCCGCTACCGCCGCCTGCAGCTGGGTATTTTGTTTCCGGAGGTCGGCGACTTGAACAAGAAGAGATTCTTTGGAGACGACAAAGGTGTTTCCAACTTTCAAGACGGATTGACCATTCTGTCCCAAGTCATGAGGCACTATTATCTGTAAGAAACAACGAATAAAAGGACAAAGTACTCGTAGAACGCACCAGAAGGAGGTTCCTGCTGAATGGATTCCTTTGGCGGACCCGAATTTTCTCGCTCTGTACGCGATACAGCTGGACGCAAGGGCTTCGACGTACTACAACGTTTACAAGATAAACACAAATACTCAGGCAACTAGGGGAAAACCAACCTGCCGGCATTTACGCCACGCGCCGCTTTATCCTCAACTCGGGGGCCAGAACCAACGGCCCTCTTTAGCTGAGCGCATTTTTGCCGATAGTTTTTCTGTAGCCGGTTGTACACTTCGTCGACGGCCTCTTCATCTCCCCACCTGTCGGGCTGGATGGAGTTCCACTCACCCGCGCGGGGCATTCTCATATCACGCGGAAATTGAGCCGCGATATCGTCGTTGTAGCCAATCAGTCGGGCTTTCCACGCGTTCGGGTTGTCGACCTCGTTCTCCTTCAAAACGATCTGCCTTCCTAGGCCTTGTTCTTTCGCCTCGAGACATTCAAAAAGGCGGCTGAGAAGTGGGAGCCTCTTGGGGTCATCTTTGAACCGTATTTCGACTGTCGACATGTCAGAAGAAAACAACTTGTATTAACGGGAAATGCATCTTACTTGGACCCGGCGACATGGTTGGTGGTGGTAGGGCGGCCATAAGTACCAAAGACTCCCACGGTGAGAGACTGGGAGGCGCGACGGACAAACGTCGATTGTGCGGGACGAACATGGGAATAGAAGCTGGCAGATACACACTTAGTTTGATTCAGCATGTGAACTCGCACGCGCAGTCAATTGAAGAATCACCTCTCATCAAGTCCCATCAATCAAATAAGATGAACGTTCATTTTGTCGTTACGGCCTACGTCCAGTCAAACCGCCCTAGGTACCTTCCTAATCTCGATACGACTGGTTTTGCACGCAACTATTGTACATTCACTGAGTCAGTCGACCGAAGAACCGAAGGAGGGGCTTACAGTTCACGACAGGCCTCATTCCATGTCTCATCTCCCTGGCTTTAACGCCAATCACTGGCCTGGCTTCGCGTTTGAACATTGCGGAATCGGGCAACGCGTCGTGTTCAAATTGGGGGAGGTGCCGAAACCGATCCCCAACAGATCCTTCAGCTAGTAGCAGTAACAACTTACTAATGTTCTTGAGCTCGATAGCAACCATCAGCTACGCAAATCGGTCCAGCAAATCGAAAAGCCTGTGTTTGCCACATTTGCAGACAAGAGTCTTACTCCTGTGCGCGCTTTAGAGCTCGGAAACAACGATTATTCTAACGTCCCATAATTGACTCCATCAGACACCAGCCCAGGTTGGAATTCATAGCGCTTGCTGTCTTCATGGAGACACAGTCCATGCACCTCTAGTTCGGTCTTGAGTTGAGCCCGCGCCAGCCCAGGCCAGAGAACATTGTACGGAGGAGCGGTTTACTCACCACACGAAGTTGCGTTACGGAAGGCCGAGACCAGAAAAATTGCGCTGCCTTGAGCGCGATGAGTCTCGGCCGTAAGCGCCCGTCCGAGTTTCAGTGCTCGGATCAGAGGGCCTGTGAGGTCTCTAGCGGCGTTGAGTATTCCCAGCTCTCAGAGTCTTGCGAAGTTTCCGGCAGTACACGGACTTTGAACGGATCGGAAAGAGAACGGACTGCCGTTGACCGCAGGTAGCATGGAGACTACGTAGATGAATGAGCGCGGCTTGGCGGGCATGAAACTGACCTGAAAACGATGAGCAAGTAGCGTCATCGACTACTAAATCACTGCCAGTCGAGGCAGACCGAGCCTTGGTTTAAATGAGAGGGACGATCGGCATTACGCGCAGCCAATCGGCTTCGGCGCGGGATTCGTGGGCACGTGATATTTAACATGTGAAATGAAATTAAGGGCTTCCCCCGCTCCCCCACACTGATACTTTGCTCTTGACCTCCACGACGACGAGCGCGGCGCATACAACGACGACCACTGCGCGACCACTGATGAGCCCAGGATGACTGCTTTGTTCCGTATAACGCCCAGTCTATGGGACAAGATTCACCACTTTGCGTCATTCCCGCAGACGGGAGGTATGCAACCCTATTGCCTGATTTTTCCAAGTTTAATGGATCCTAGTTTCGCTGCAGCAGATGGTGCTTTTTGGTCAGAATCCATCGCAGGGGACGTTGTTGAAGGCAAGCCAATTCCTAGCGGGTACGTCGTGTGCGACAACGACCAGAATATGACTCATTTGTCTTGCAGAGGAACTGCCCGTGCGACTAGCACATCGTGTCAAGGAACTCGATGAACTTCCTCATAGCTTGAGTGATATGCCGTCAATAAAAAAGGTCAAGAATTGGTATGCTCAGTCGTTTGAGGTGCGCAAACTATACAGATCGCAGACTTTGGCTCATCATTGTATAGGAGCTCATAACATTTCCTCCGATAAATTTGCCGCCAGACGTGCGCCGCGCGCTCAATGGTACTTCATCTGACGGCTCCCTATTGCCCGAGCCTACTCCCAATCCTTCTCTTGCTCAGATGGTCGAAGATTACGCCAACAATCCTCATCTACACGCGTCGTATAACCCCACATCACATTCGCCAGCAAAGAGTGGTAATGGTTTCAATAAACTGAAGCTTCGTGTTCCCATGGAGCGACGGTATTTCTCTCCACCATCATCCCTATCCCTTCCTCCCCAGGTCCAGGACTACAATGCTCGATTTACAAAAACTCTTGAACAAATCAAGACACGGCACGACCCAACCGTCACTACTGTCGCGCAAGGTGTACTCGAGTGGAAACGGAGTCGCAACACACCCAACATTGGACTGGACGTTCAAGCGTGGCTCGACCGCTTCTACATGTCGCGTATCGGTATTCGGTTCCTCATTGGGCAACATATTGCCCTCAACAGCCAGGGCTCTCACCCGGACTACGTCGGTATCATATGCACGAACGCCAACGTGCACGACATCGTGCAAGAGTCGATCGAGAATGCACGCTTCGTGTGTGAAGAGCACTACGCCATGTTCCGCGGTCCGCCTGTCCAACTCATATGTCCACCGCATTTGGAGTTTGCCTACGTGCCGGGGCATCTGTCCCACATTGTTTTCGAGTTATTGAAGAACTCGCTGCGGGCCGTGGTGGAAAGATTTGGCGTGGATTGCGAGAATTACCCGCCGATCAAGGTCGTGGTTGTGGAGGGTACGGAAGATATCACCATCAAGATTAGTGATGAGGGTGGTGGGATACCAAGAAGCGCTATACCGTTGATCTGGACGTATATGTATACGACCATGGAGGGACAGGGCGTGGCGGAGGATTTCAATGCCAGTGATTTCAAGGCCCCGATGGCTGGTTTTGGATATGGATTACCACTATCAAGGCTGGTGAGTGCATCCTTTCACCTATCCCTCCGCCACTTGCTTACTGACATTATATCTAGTATGCCAGGTACTTTGGAGGTGATCTGAGGTTGATTGCGATGGACGGGTTCGGGACAGATGTGTATATCCATTTGAACAGGCTCTCCAGCAGTAGGGAGCCTCTGCCTTAGATCTATATAATACATCCTACCAAAGACTCAAGTGTATATACTACAGTGTGCTTCATATATCTACTATTTTGCATTGCGCAGTTGGAATTCAAGCTCTCCTGTATGTATGGATGTGGAATCCATAGGCATAGAATGACTTGCTGAAAAGGTAATATAAAAATAGCTGCCTATCCCACTTTCGAGAATTCGATCATGATCGACATTCATGTTCCTCTTGACAACAACCACCCATCATGAGGATTTTCCTTCGCACATCGGACCTCGATGTAGGAACTGGGTAAAGCAGAAGTGCACGACATAGACGCTCAAGCGCCTGCCACGGTCAGGGGAGCTTCCGGATTGGGATAGCACGGCAACCGTGGGTCTCCCGCTTCCTCTCTTGCTTCTGTACTTATACCTGTGACAGCTCAATACCTGTTTCCGGTCCTCTCTCTTGTTTCAGCACCTCTCCAGCACTACTCTGCGTCCGGCTGACTTGTTCATATCCTCTTGTAACCAACTTGCCGGCTTGGAGGACTATTATCTTTATCTTTCAACATTATCGCCAGTATATATGTACCACCACTGGAAGGAGCACCATAATGGCCATACAGCCTCATCGAGTCGTGAGGTTGATCCGAGCGGGTCGCAACACGTCGGTTCGCAGTTGCAGGACGACGTTGACCGTGGGGTGAAGGACGTCGTCCGCCACATTTTTCAGTACTCCAAGTGCACCGGGCGCAAGAAGGCTGTCTGCGTATGTCCTTGTCCGCTCCC
This sequence comes from Hymenopellis raphanipes, assembly GCA_003314085.1. Classification (NCBI taxonomy): domain Eukaryota; kingdom Fungi; phylum Basidiomycota; class Agaricomycetes; order Agaricales; family Physalacriaceae; genus Hymenopellis; species Hymenopellis raphanipes. Next base: position 10,888 of record QLPD01003663.1, read on the forward strand.
TCATCGGAGCTCCAGCATGGCCGGTGACTGACTTCTTGTTCTTGCCTTGGCTAGATCGGGATCAACTACCTAGGCCAGAAGCACGAGCTCAAAGGCTGCATCAACGACGCGCGTCATGTGCACGATTTTCTCTTGCGTGCGTCTATCTCAGTCTGGTTTGGTGGTTCCCCTTTTCTGAAACTGACGGATGTGAATTAGACCATTGCAATTACAAGAACGAGAACATAATGGTGCTTACTGATGGGGACGCGAATAAGCGCCGGTGGCCCACGAAGGCGAATATGCTTGGCGCGATGCAGTGGCTGGTGCAGGACGCGGAGAAGCATGATTCGCTGTTCTTCCATTACTCTGGGCATGGCGGGCGGACGCGTGATTTGGACGGGGATGAGATATCGGGGTTTGATGAAGGTGTGTATCATATGTGTGCTTTAATGGGTGTCCATTGCTAATAGAGGTGGGCTAGTTATCTACCCCATGGATTATCTAGAGCACGGAACTATTATTGACGATGTGTGTCTTTGACCGGCTTGGCTGTGGTATTGATGGCCGATGGTATGGACATGTAGATTCTTCATGACTTTCTGGTGCGACCGCTTCCGATGGGCTGTCGGCTAACGGTGGGTTTCATTCGCTGCTTATCTTAGTTTTGGAACTGATCTGTATCAGGCATTGTTCGATGTACGTTACCAGTTGGCGCATTGGTATTTCTGACTCTGATCTATGTATAGTGCTGTCACTCGGGGACGGTCCTCGATCTTCCATTCAGCGTATGTTCCACATTCCTTTTTGTGTGATGAAATTGATTGTCAATGTAGTATGACACGCACGGAAAGCTAACGCTGCAAGTAACGGAGAAGGCTTTCCGGCAGAAAATGAGTTCAGCGGATGTTGTTAGTTTTCAGATATGTTTGCGTCTACGCCTCTCTCTGAACTCTTGTAGATCTGTTGGTCCGGTAGCAAGGACGGTCAGACAAGCGCCGATACATTTCAAGGAGGGGTCGCAGTCGGCGCCATGAGCTATGTGAGCACCGACGATATTCTGCAGATATTGACAACTGAGTTTTTCTAGGCATTCATAAAGTCGCTAAGGGCGAACCATAATCAGTCTTACCAAGGACTGCTGAAGTCTGTTCGCACAATTCTATATCCTCGATACAGCCAGACCCCACAGTTGGGTAGCTCGCATCGTATTGTGAGTGATCGTATCATTTCTTTGGAGGAGTGGCGTTTAAATGATCATAGGACACTAAACTACGATTCATTATATGATAATATTGATACTATTACGCAGCAAATGTTCAACAAAGGGACTGCCTGTGACCGCGTCCCACATACGTTTTGAGTAAGATCTGCGCATCTGAGCAATCCGCCATCTCCCCTATCTTGCAGCCACACCTTGACCAAGCGAGGTCCATTTCAAAGTCCAGGACTAGAACGAGTACGTCAACGAGTTTAGTCCCGAACTGCGGTTCGCGTACAACAACAGTAGACTGGCAAGAACGCACAGAGATTTGATGATGGTGGTAAGATCAGATATGCTATGTCATCCATTTTCTAGTAACAACGTGTTCGCGAAGTGATGGTATTTTGCTGACCCTCGCGGAATTCAAGTCCGAGAAACCTGGACGCGTCCGATACCGGTGCAACGTCAATCGTCTCACGAACTGCTTCTCCTACGCCGGCGGCTAAGGGGATAGTGTAACGGAAGCTGGCTTGAGCGAGGCACGAGTCCATATGGGGAAAAGCATTTCGAGGCGCCTCGGATGATGACGCCGTCTCAAACAGGTCGCTTGGGCTGCATTCCTTGGCCCGACTCCTCCCCGGAGGCTTGTTCTATCGTCATCGTGCGAGAGAGAGGGAGGTGAATTTCTTATATGTGGGCTTCTCTACGAACCACTGATTCATCTCCAGCTTTCCATCCTTTCAGGTCTTGGCCACAGAACCAAGGGCAAGATCCGAATTTGCATAAAACGTTAACGGCAAGAGTGATCCCTCCTGTCCTTCATCGGCCTATTTTACATTCCTGGCTGCTACGTGGAGTCAGGTGCCCCATGCTGTCCACTCCATTATTACCGCGCTGCATTGTCCACAGTGAAACCCCTCCCGTCTCAGTGGTACCCATCGGCTTTGTCTCTTGTCAGGCCAGGCTGCCATAAAGCTGTCCCCTTGAGCTTTGGATTGTTCTTGTTCTCGTTCGTTCGCCATGTACTACCATTTGGACTTCTCACATCATACGAATTACTTTGTTTCCCCAGACGTGATGGCGTATGGCCCCTCCTCGCGCGCGGTGGTTGAGGATCGGTATCCGACATACGGGCGTCCGATTTCGCATCATGCATACGAGCAACCGCGGTCACACTATGTATACCCAGCGCCGCATACCTATCGCCTTCCTACTACACCGCACCACCCCCATCCTCCTGCGCGGCATACGACCTACGAAGATCAGACGACACGACCGCGACTTGATCACGACCGCGGCTTGATGCGACGCGCTGCTGCGCATCTGTTCCAATACTCGAAATGCACCGGGCGGAGGAAAGCCGTGTGTGTGCGTCCCCACGAGTCGCGAAGCCTTCGTCGTGTGATGCTAACTAGTAATGCCCCATCCGCTTATAGATCGGGATCAACTATCACGGCCAGGCGCGCGAGCTGAGAGGGTGTATAAATGATGCACGCCACGTTTATGAGTTTCTCACACGTGAGTCTTTCTCGTCGCTCTCCCCACCAATGACGGTATGTTGAATGGCGGAAGGTCATTGCGGGTACCGGAAGGAGGATATCATCGTGCTGACGGACGACAACCCGAATCATCGGCGGCAGCCTACGAGGAAGAATATCCTCGCTGCGATGGCGTGGTTAGTGAAGGACGCGCGATCTCACGACTCGCTATTTTTTCATTGTACGTTCTCATCTTATCTCTGTATCCGCGGACTGACTCGGCTGGCTGAAGATTCGGGCCACGGAGGGCGGACGCGGGATGTTTCTGGTGATGAGCTGGATGGGTTCGATGACGGTGCGTTAGGCTGTGCCACACTCGGTGAAATCGGGCTTATGGTGATTCACGACTAGTCATATACCCAGTTGACTACCGGACGGCGGGATTCATTATTGATGATGTTCGTTCCGCGCTTATCCTTTCTATTAACAGCACGTCTGATAAGTTAGTAGTTTATGCACGAAGTCCTGGTTCGGCCTCTGCCCATGGGCTGTCGGTTGACTGTTCGTGCTGTTTTTTTTTGTCTCCTTTCTTTCTCACTCATCCGCGAACGAACTGTAGGCATTATTTGATGTGAGTCTTCTATGCAAAGGCTGTTGAACGCCGTTTACTCATGAGCGCCATAAACTCGAAGTGTTGTCATTCTGGAACTGTATTGGGTGCGCAATATCCTTTTACAAGACCGCGTTCACATACTCATCACCAGTACCGGTCCCAGATCTACCATACGGTGTACGTTCGTCTTCTCAAACGTCTGTACGACTCGTATCTTATGTTAGCAGTACGACACTCATGGTAACATGAAAGTGCTTGTTTCTCGCCAAGCTTGGGAGGCGAAGAAAAGTTCTGCGGACGTCGTGAGTGGCGGGTTCTCTTCTCTCTTCATGGTTGATTCTCAGAAACAGCTGGGTAGATATGCTGGTCGGGTTGTCTAGACGGTCAGAAGAGCGCCGATACTTTTCAAGGCGGTGTCCCCGTCGGCGCGATGAGCTATGTAAGTGTTTTTGCTCTACATCGGCTGGGGAAGGCTAATGAGCATTCCAGGCGTTCATAACAGCGTTGAAGAAGAATCGCAACCAGTCTTACCAGGGACTGCTCAAGTCTATCCGCCAGATTCTGTTTCCTCGGTACAAGCAGACGCCTCAGCTGGCTAGTTCTCATCGGATTGTGAGTTCTTTCTCTTTGAATTCGATCTGCTGCACAAGCTTGACCGTCCTGTGTATTACAGGATACCAAACTTCGTTTTATTATATGACCACTGACGAATCACGATTGTTAATGTTGTACTTTTATGTAGCATACACTGTTGTATAGTAATACGCCATTGAATAAGTAGAGGCCAGACTCTTAATTGGATGTTTGCCAACTCGGACGCCACGTCGAGTCGATCCTAGTAACGGGAAGCGATGTGGCGTTAGCAAACACGCCATCTGCTGGTCTCGATGGCTCGTCTTGACCATTGTCTTCGCCTTTGTTCTGCTTCAGCAGCCCAGCATAAAATAAATGAGTACAAGCTGCATCGATGCGGCAGTCACACGATGCGCATATCAAGTTACAATGAAATT
>QLPD01003664.1:0-17903 GCA_003314085.1 Hymenopellis raphanipes
GGTCTGCTGGGACATCCAAGAAAATTAAAGAAATGAGAACACTCACAAGCAAATGTATCGTCGTAGACCATGTTGTATCTATAGTCAGTACTAGTCCTGAACCTTAATAGCAGGTATTTGGGCAATCAACGTTTGTTAAGTTGCCGGAGTGTGCAATCTCGAACCTAACTGGTTCGAGATCTTACCGAGGACCAGAGAGACAAGCCCGAGCAGATAGTCATGGCCGAACGTCTGAGGGTCTTCGCAGATGCGATAATGTATGAATATGCGACAGCTAAAAAGTCAGCAGTACGACCATAGAATGCAAGTCACAGTACCATTTCACCAACTTATTAATGCTGGTACAACTTCGTTGACAGTAAGAGCGATATCATCGCAGAGAAAGAATTTGAAAGGACAAATCTCAAGTCCACGGCAATCGTTGAGGATGCACGCTCCATATAGGAATCCGAAAAAACATATGATGACAGTCGGAGGACAAGAACTTGAACGCGGTGATACCGGTGTTTAAACCCGTCGGCAATCGTGTCCCTTCCATGGCTTTTAGCCATCACATCCCTGCACCTCCTCGCGCTTCGCAACTGCTCAGATCTGCCTCGGAATGATGTACAAGTTCAATTTCCTCTTCTCTAAAGTTGGAGAGATTGAGTCGTTCAATTCTGTGGCGCGGCTCCTTAGACGGTACACGATCCATGGATCATCTTGCAGGAACTGCTAGGCCTCTTCAGTAGCTCTCACGCCTTTGAGCGTCCTTTAAAAGTTGTCCATCTCAACTCAACTCATCAACTCGCCCTCCATGCACAACACTTTTACATTTCCCCAAGAACTCCTTGATGAGATAGTCGACTGGCTCCGTGACGATCCCACGGCTCTCATGGCTTTGACGCGTACTGCGCAGTGCCTCCGCTATCGTTCACAAATGTACCTGTTCCGAGAACTGGTATTATCGCCAACGACAAAGCCCCCATCCAGCTATCTTCCCCTCCTCCAGACGTCCCCCCATATCCTACCATACGTGCGGCGGCTCCGGATTGTTGCCGGGGAATTTCCTAGCGCCAGAAATGCTCGGAAACGTCTGTACGTTCACGAAGACAATGCGCTTGATCAAGTGTTCCGCTCCCTGATCAATCTCGATGACCTCGAGTTGATGCAGATGGTCAGATTGGACGCGTTCACAGGGTCTAGTGGACTTCTCCCGGTCATCGCCTCTCCCAGTGTCAAGAGACTGACTCTGAACACCGTCTTTTTGGAGTCTTCTCATTCATTGTTTCAAGTCCTCTCTTACTTTCCCACTGTCACATCTCTTCGGCTGCTCGAGGTTCACGCGATGAGCGCATCCGCGCCACGGGACTTTCAAACGCCTCGTATTACCCAATTGTCTATCACAGCAGGGTTCCTTTCGTCTCCATTGGGCGTGTCCTTGTTAGGCAACGCCGCGGATGGGTGGCTGGCGTGTCTCCAGACCCTCACGATGGAGAGCTACTTTGCGAGCGAACTCCCAGCCATCTCTAGGCTCATCGGTCGGCTCCCTGAGCTCTCGTCCTTGACTCTCAGGAGTCCTGTTGGAGATGTAGGGCATAAATCTAGTGAGCCTTCGTATAGCCAGATAAAATCTTGAATGTTACTGACTCGGTCCGTGAAATAGCACAGGAACGACTGAAGGCCGAGATGCCTTTCTTTGCGTTGCACCGGATTCGCAATCTTCGGATACTCCTTCCTAGCGTCAGCTCACCGTGGTTGGCCTGGTGGACTGAGAATCTGAAGCTAGCAGTATCTGTCCCAGCGCAAGTTTATTTGGATCAGTTGATGTTCGAGCTAGCATGTCCTCAGTATTTGACGTGCTCCTGTGAGCATCATACCTTCCGAGAGATCGGTGAAGAGCTGGCTCGGCTTCCAAACATGAAGTCGGTAAAGGTCTTGGTCGGATGAGAGACTGGTCGGGCTGTGGCACGCACAATGCACATCAATCCTACCCTTGTTGCGAAGCTAAGTACGATGACCCTTTTTAAGACATTGGCTCAAAAGTATGCACGAAGTGCCCTGTAGTGCTATTATATTTCTGTATGTCCACGGTTCAAATATGCTCCTTTTCCTCGTCCCGCGCCTCGTCGGGCTCTGCCGCCGGTCTTTTGGATTGAGGAATACTGACCTCCGTGTCTCCCCGTTCTCATCATGCTCTTGGCAAGCTCTGAGCTACTTCAGCTCTTCGATTTTGGATCCTGGCAGTCCTTGCTTTCTTCGAAATGCCCTATTGATTTGCCGAATTTTCTACCATGGTACCCCTCTGGTCTATATGTGTGTTGGCCACAAAGGCTGGAGTCGCTGGACTTCCGCTTGTTATCTTGTTCTCTTCTATGAGACGTCTCAGGTCTGACCTCTCAGCTCTGCTGGTGGCCGAACTCAATGCTTTCGCTGCCGTCCTTTAAAGTTTGTCTGGCGAGTCTTGGTCTGACCATTTCGTGATCGTTTCCCAACGTACTAGGGGACGAGGGCCCCGTGCAAGAGACGATCCTAGGTTAGGTGGGGGATCATCTCGCAAGCGCCTTCAACATGGTCAACGTTCATCTCTTCTAGAGTCAACGTGTTGTAACTGAGAATCCCGAAGTACTGATTGTATCCGACCGTCACGAGCCCGATTTCTTTACGACAGGCCGTACAGAGACCGTCAAGTTCAACGGTCGAAGTCCAGCGGAGCGCGACACTGCACGCGTTTTTCCTGTGGATTGGATCGGCTCTAGATTGAGCATGTGGGAGGGCAGGTGGTCATTTTCAATGCCGCCTGACTCATTGGAAAGCGTGTTGAAAGCATGTACTATAGAGCATTTATGTCGTTCTAGCTTTTACGTCGTCCGCCCGGTATCTTCCAAGTTGTAGGCATGTACAGTCGTGCAGCCTGTTGTACTGGCGGGATGCGTATGCTCGATTTGCGGTCACTGGATAGATTGTTAGTTATCATTTTTCAATCTCATACGTACAATACGCTGCGTTCAAGCTTTTACCTATGCTTGCACGCCGCCGTATTGTGGTAAGTTGTAACCTGAGGTCGTGGGAGACTAGGCCTAATTTGATCACTTTCGATCCTGATCTCTTCTCTCCTCCTCCGCTGAAGCCTGACGTCCTCAAGTACTACTATTATACACCGCGGCAGAGATTCTCAAATGGCCAACTCGTGGTGCTCTTCTTAGCGCTGCAAGGATCGCACAAAGTCCGCCAACGCCACTATTTAGAGGACAAGGACACTATATGATGTTACGCGCTCATTGGTTCTTGTTCTTGTTGTTGTCTCCTCCTCGTCGTTGTCCGTGAAGAACAAGAAGGTATTGTTCCCTCTACAGATCAAACTGATCTCGCTGATCCCTTCACTTTTGTCACAGTCGTATAAAAATCCGATGCCACGCGTGGGCCCGGGATTATCGATGGAACGTCCGTCCTCCATCCCTCCCTCTCCCTGCATCGTACCTCCGTCGATTGCGAGCTCCCCTGCAGCCTCGTCTATACGTACTCTTACTCCGAGTATCTTCTCATCGTCGACATCCAGCTCGAGGACCATGTCCCATCGGTCAGGTGAGGCAGCCTCATTCTAAGTTTTTGACTAAACATAACTAACAACAACCAGGTTCATGCCATTCTAATGACAGTGGTGCATCGGCTTCTCATCGAGGTCCGACACCCCCTCGCTCATCGAGGTATCAACGTTCACCTTCGCCGCCAGAACCAGTCAGAGAGTTGGGTTCCCCACCAGCGCCTGCGGACCTACCAGAAAACACGACGCCGCCTGTTCAGCCGCCTTCATCTCGTTCCAGTCACTCCTCGAGGTCCCATAGGTCACCACCACCTCCAGAACCCGTTCGAGAAGTTACTGAACAAGAACACGAGCCTGTCTCCCACGTGTCGCCACCTCCCGTAATGCTTCCTCCTCGCCACGGTGGCTCGGCTTCAGGTTCCCAGACACCGCCTATGACTCCCGCTGCCAGTGTCCACGGATCGCCCAGAAGCTCACGGCACTCCTCGCGTTCATCGCAGCATTCCACCTCTCGTCAACATGTACAGGCTGTGCCGCCTTTGTCTTCGCCGAGCCAAGGTTCGACATCGAGAAGAAGTCAAACAAACTCTCGGCCCAATTCTATACGCTCGTCACCTGGAGCCGAACATGGGTCGCATGGAAGGTCTTCTCAAAATAGTTCACATTCCCATCGCTCTTCACGTTCATCCGGTGCTGTATCTTCTCCTCCTCCACCTCCTGCCTCGATGTCTCGGCGGTCTTCGCGTCTCCCGGCGGTGGTTCCTCCAAGTAGTCAGGGTTCTACGTCGTCTCAGACGACCAGCAGCAATCGCACGACGCCTACAAGTTCTTCGTCTGGCTCGCCTGCCAGCGATAATCGATCGCATATACCTGCAACTGGTCGCTCACGTCATTCTACGCGTTCCATTCCCCGTCCGACGCCGCACGGACAACCAGCGCCCTCGCATCGCGGTATGCGTGTTGATACGTCCGTAAATGCAACGTCGCCATCAAGGATTCCGTCCGACGAGGGCCCATTGTCTCCTTCTGACTCGGATTCGGGCTACGAATCTGCTCGTGCTCGCGGCACAAGACAACGTCGAGAGCGTCGACGAGAAGAGGAATGTCGCAGGGAAGAAGCGCGTCGTCTGGAAGAGGAACATCCCCAGCGGCCACGCTATCGCAGGCCGCCGACTCCAGGTCCAGCGAGGGCTGGTATTCATCTTTTCCCCGCTGGCCCCGATGAACCCCCAGCGTTTATACCACCACTCGATGGCGATGTAGATGCAGAAACCGATGAGGATGAGTCACCGAGTCCCCCACTGACCCGGACCCGTCCGAATGACATTCTACCTGCGCCTCAGTTTCCGATGGCTGGTGGTATACCGCCCTCGTTTGCTTTTAGTCCTCAGTTCCACAATACGCCACCCGTCTACCCGAGTACGCCGCCCTTCTTCCCCAACCATGGTGGCTTTGTCCCGAGCGAACCACCTGTCTTTCCGAGTAATACACCTCCACCTTTTCGCAATAACGCACCGGTTATTCCTGGTGTGACTACACCTTATCCGGGTCAGTGGCCAGCGTTTCCGGATGTAGGACATACTCCTCCTGCAGTGTTCTTCCAGAATACGCCTGCTGTAATTCCCACGTCGACCTTGAATCCACCGGTTCCTTTGCCTCCACTGCCGTTGGGGCCTATCCCGCAGGAGCTGCATTACCAGTTAAAACAATACTATAATCCCCGTCCTCATGATACGGATGGGTATGTGTCTACGCCTTCGCTGCAATGGGATATCGTCCATCGTCCGGAGGACACAGCTCGCTTTTTACACGACATGTCGCCCTTTGGGAACGTCGAGCCGGACTGGGACGCGGACGCGTTCCGCCCGAACACGCCGCGGCTTGTGCAGTTCACGTCGACGCACCCGATTATGCGGTTCCTGTTTGCGCACCGGCCGTGTATACTTGATTCGCCGTTTGACAGCATCAAGGTTGGGCAGATTCTTGTGCATTTGTATCATTATTTGCATGAGCCGTTGACGGCGAATGAGCTGGAGTGGTTGAAGCAGACCCCCGCGAATATTGAGACGATGAAGGCGGCGCTGGAGTCGAGGTATCGGCATACGCTGGGGACGGCGCCGCAGGAGGGGGCGTCGTTTTTGCGGTCGGATGTGATGGGTGGGCATCGGAGGTTTTTTGGGATGCAGTTGTCTGCGAGGCCGAGTGGGCAGTGGAAGTTGTGTGTTGATTTTATTTCGGGTCCTGTCCCAAAGTTGTGGTGACTGACTTGATGATGGACGTGTATTGCTTGGTGCTCTGGTTATTGAGCTCTTCTTCGTGTTATGCTAATGTCCTACTTTACGATTTATTCATCTATGATACGAATGAAAATATTCCAACTTCGATATGCCTCCGGGAGTTGTTTACAAATATGGAACTCGGCCCTCGGCGACGCGATCGTGTCACCGTGCCGCGTTTTACACTTGTCCTCTTACTCTCACAACCGAAAATTATGGCCTCGAGTCTCTTCCGCCGCTACGCAGTCTCAGCAACTGGCGGGACGTGCGCTGCCGCACTTGGATGGTCTCTTTTCTCTTCTCCTTCAACAACCACCAAAACCACCGCGGCACTCGACACGATTGGCATTTCCCCGCCCAGAAAAGTCTTTGTGCGTTCCCTCCCCTTCCCTTCCCTTCCCTTCCCGACCAATACCACCTCTTCAATCATAGTTCGATATATCAATCGACTCCCGACCAGCCGGGAGACTCGTTTTCGCGCTGTACGACGACGATGTGCCGAAGACGAGCAGGAACTTTCGCGAGCTGGCGACGGGGCAGCATGGGTTTGGGTATGCGGGGTCGGGGTTTCATCGGATTATTCCTGGGGTGCGTTTCTCCTATGCTCCTTTATATTGGTGTGTGGGGCTGAGTATGGGACGCGTAAGGTAGTTCATGTTGCAAGGAGGCGACTTTACGCATCATAATGGGACGGGGGGGAGGTCGATATATGGGGATAGGTTTCCTGGTGCGTTATAATTGCGAGTCGGAGGATGGGGGTTGTTGTTGAATGATACTTTAGACGAGACGTTCAAGTATAAACATACAAGGCCGGGGTTGCTTTCGATGGCGAATGCTGGGCGGAACACGAATGGTTTGCGTTCTACATAACACATTATGCATTATTCTGACGCTGACCGTGTCCTATCCAGGATCCCAATTCTTCATTACGACTGTTCCTGCACCTTGGGTAAGTAACTTCTAGTAACTCTCCCTCCGCATAGCTTATTTCATTCATAGCTCGATGGGAAACATGTAGTCTTTGGCGAAGTCGTCTCTGGAAGCGACCTCGTGAAAGAGATTGAACGCCTCGGGAGCTCAAGTGGCCGGCCGCAGAAGAAGGTCGTGATTGAGAGATCTGGGCTTGTCGACGACGTCGACTAGGATAATTTGTAAGTTCCATTTGTATAGGGACGGTACTTGGCCAGCTAACTGAGTTCTTCGTCAGGTCCAATTGTATGTCTATATAAAACGCATACTGCGAACGGCCTATCCGCTGCGCGTCGGCGTGGGGTTGTCAATCACGTCCTGTCATCATCCCCCGGCGCTTCACTCATTGCTGAACTTGTCACATGGGCGTTAAAATTGTAAGTATAGATTCAGAGTCGAGTCATAACTCGAGCGTACTTGAAGACCTCAGTGCGAGTTTTGAGTGTGTTCTCTATTTCCTTCATATTCAGAATGGTCACTGTTACGCTCACACCCGTAGTTTTGTACACTCCCAAGTCTCTCCATCTCTCCGACGCGTCGCCTTCGTTGACGCTAGGGCGGAATCACGATGATATCGTGTGCACAGACGAGAATGGGTACTTTCCTTGTGAGACACTCAGTCGACGCCATGCTGAACTCTTTTTGGGAGAGAAGTCAAAGGTTCGGCGTCTCACCTTGTTGTAAGTACTAATGATGCTCATCGCATCGTGTTATTACGCAGGTTTACATCAAAGACCTTGGCTCAGCCAACGGCACCTTTCTCAACGAAGTCCAGGTCGACTCTGCGGCCGTGCCAGTTGAGGTAAAGAGTGGCGATACGCTCGTAAGTCAGAGTCTTTGTCCGCGTGTCGTATGAAGCCTAACTCTAACGGAGCGTCTGGGAATTGACCTCGAGAGGGTGGTAACAGAGTGTAAAGCCGTGGTCGTCCGAGCGTCTATTGCGGGGAGCGCCGTTACGCTTGTGCCGACCACCGATGGTGGAGTGTTCCCTGTCAAGGCTTTGGACCTGTCGGAGAGGAAGGTGCTGGTGCTGGGCCGTGAACATGAGGGGGTTGTGTGTGCCCCGGATAATGGGTTCTTCTCTTCTCAGGACGCGCGGGTGTTGAGTCGTACACATGCAGAGGTTTTCTTGGGAGAGGATGGCAAGGTAAATTGTGTTGGATGTCTCCGTATCATGAAGGCTCCATCTAACGTAGGATTCTTGAAGGTCTACCTCAGGGACCTAGAGTCGTTCAATGGAACGTTTGTGAATGATGTCAAGGTTGCGGGCGAGCGTGTTGAGGTTAAGGATGGGGATATCGTGGTGAGTACATAGTTACAGGGAATTTGAAGGTTGAGTTGATGAATTGGGGTGTATATAGCGCCTCGGTGTAGATGTTGTGGGCCCGCCGGTGGTGCAGGGGGAGTATAAGGCTGTTGTGGCGAAGGTTGAGATCGCTTAGGGGTGTAATGGTGTAATGGTAGAACTTGAAGAATAGTAAGTATTGTTGTACTCGGTATGCATGGACGTTGGGGTCGGTGTAAGCGGTGGCGAATAAGTCGCCGCGTGAAGATCAATGCCGTATGTAGTACTATGTAATGAGGCATCTTGAACATAACCTATAGAATTTCCTCGTCAGGTGTATCGCTTTCGGTTATACTCGATTACACGATGCGGCGAACAGTAACTTGAACTGGGAGTTACTGCCCCGATGGGTTGACGGAGATCAATGTATAATTGAAGCTGTGAAGTCACTGTCCCCATTTGTGACAAGAGGCATGTCAATGTTTTCCGCCGAGCGAGAGGACAGGACCGAGAGGGGGGCTAGCGATTTAGGAAGTCTGACGAGAAGCATTCGAGATATTACCGAGTCGGAGAAGTCGAGCGGTGTTGTGGAGGGAAGGGTCGGTTGACCCAGAAAGTTCTAGAACTGGAAGGCGCGGCGAGCTAGTTGTGTTGTTCGACTCAGAGTTACAGTTTATGACAGTGAGAGCTACTGGCCGAAGGATCGAGGCAAAGAACTCTGGGCTTGCTCTGAAGTTGAGGCGAGGAATATCGGTGACGAGAGGAATAACGCTATGTAGGTGCTTCGAGAAATATGGAGTGCACCATGCCTTGAGTCAAAGTGAAGGTTCCCGTGTCATCTGCACAAGAAAACGAGAACGGAAGAGCGGGTGTAGAAATAGTAGGAGAAAGTCAAGTGGCCAAGGGATGTGTCTTTTTACTCTAGAACTTGGAAGACCGAAGTCCAGGTTCAAGCTAACCCCGCTGTAAACCATAGAGGAGGTTGAGGCGCAACTGAGAGTTACTGCCCCCGATGGATTGCACGCAGCTGAATTGCCGACATCAGTAAAATCAAGCGAGCAGCGGCTGGGTAGAGATCAATGACCCGGGACAGGTAGAACTGAGCACGCCGCGCCACAGGCAAAGAGTCAAGAAGCCGACATGGAGTGCTCCTGTCGTTCATCCCTGCGGCTCCGAGCAGGCAGTGCGTAGATGGTCTCACATTCGATGCTCCCTGGGCGATAAAAACTCGAGCCGCAGAGAATCATACCAGGGCGCGTTACTTGACAGTAAACATGACAGAAGATTGAAGGCAGCTGACAGATGCGGCGGCGGCGGCGAGCAATCTGGGGATGGTGATGGGGGAAATAATAATGGACGGTTTTTAATTTTGTGGATAAATGGAAGAGAAGGAAGTATATAACTCCATGCAGGCCAAGTAAGACAAGGTGAAAGGGACGAGTGACCGGCGGAATAGATGGAAATTCAATAAGCTGAGAAATTGATGGGCGGCAGCTGACTTGCGGTTTCTTTCCTACCACGACGTGGGGCAGTGAGCTCAGCTCTTGAACAGCGCAGCGACGACCACCTACAAACTCCTTTATATCATCTGCGCCATTTGGGTGAGTTTGTTGTTCGTCGTTGGATGTCAATGGTTGCTTATGTTTCATGTTTATACTTATAGGATCCCTACCATTTCCTGCGACCACAATACCCACGAAAAAAGCCCCGACCGACACTCGTTAACGTACGCCCTTTTTTGATTCGATGGGGAAACGAACCGTTTACTGACCGAGGCCCGTATAGAAGCGACCTTTATAGCCGACCCCGAAGTGACCTCACAAAATGCATTCAAAGCACTCTTTACCGTACGCTCTCATTTACCTCCTCTTCCCTCATCATCTAATACACTGTTATTACAGTAAAATGCCATCTTTTGCGACTCTCCTTCGTAACTTCCAGCGGAAACAGCGCCGCCGCAACGGCAGTCCTCTACCCTCAGGCGATCCACCGCGTTTACCGTCAGAACTCTGGATCCTCATCATCCGATACGCCACCCTCTCCAATCCCGACCCATTAGACACAACCCATACCGTGTCCTTTCTTGACCCACCCCATTCCATGCAGTTGCGGCTGGCAGCGTATCATGCCAGCATGCGTCAAAAGACCACAGTTTGCCTCGTCAGCCGACAGTGGCACGCCTGGGCGCTCGAGTTCATGTACGAGTACGCCTGGGTCAGTCGAGCAGGACACGCAGCCCTTCTCGCGCGGACGCTATCCGCTCGGCCGTACGGCCGGTGGCTCCGTCGGCTCCATGTCGAAACAACAACCGTCCTTGACAAATGCAACCCTACCCATCTCCGGATCATTCTTGACAAGGCTCCCTCCTTGGCGATCTACAGTGACCACAGGTCCATTCGTCTGACCGTCTTCGCCGTGAACAGCCCCCTCGAGGATACATGTACGCCCGACGACCTGTTCCTATCCCTCCCCAACAACCTCCGTCGCCTCTCCTGGACGTCGTATGAGGCGTCGCCCACACCATCTATGCCATTCTTTTCTGTTTTGGAAAACCTTATGTTCCTCGAACTCAACTTCCATGCGTCATCACATTCACGATCCTTCACACCACCGGCTATCGTGGGCCAGCCACTACATTTGCCCCACTTACAAACACTAAAAACATCACTATGCTCAAATACCTTTTCACTACTCGCCACATGGACCCTCCCCGCGCTGCGGAATCTCTCCCTCCTTTCTCCTGATTTCAGCTATTCTTCTCCGGCGTTCACAAATTTCTTTGAGGCTCATGGCAAGAACATTGTCCAGCTAGAGCTCGGGCACTCTTCTTCGTCCATCCTCGAGGAACACTATCTCACCCCATCCGCGCCTAACGTGCGTCCCGATCTGGCCAAGCTCCTGCCCAATCTCCTCGAGTTCATCTGCTCCGCGAATGCCGAGTGGAACTGGGAATCGCCCGATTGGATTGCACCGCACGTCCTGCTCCCCGCGCATCCGACGCTCAAGCTGATCGGGATCCGTGACATTGTGCGCGGCGACTTTGTGCTGCTCGAGCAGATGCGCAGTCTGCTGCGGCGCGAGGCGTTCCCGAGTCTGCGATATGTGCGCGATATGGGCCGGGGGCTGCATAGTGTGCGGCGGGAGAAGGAGAGCGATTTGGACACGGTGCATTTTTGGCACCAGGTGTGGAGCCGGTGTCGTGGGCGCGGTGTGTACCTGGAGGACTGGGAGGGCGTGAATGTGACGGCGAATGATTGGAGGAGATTGGGGTTTGAAGTGATCTGATTTCAATCTCGGTCCAACTTTCATTTGTAGTGTAACACGCGCGTTTTTCTTGTATTATACCACGCTCACGCATCGAGAGAGAGGGAGTAGAACACAATACTATAAGCATTATTTAAGGCGCGGAAATGTGTGTGTAACTGGTGTGGCGAGGAACAATAGTGGAACAATAACTTGTATTGAACCTGAGGGAAAGGGATCGTGAGATATTTCAGTTCAATTCAGTTGAGAGTGTCAGCGGTAAGTGCGGGCCGTGGCGCTTGCCCGCCTTCTACGATGAACAGATTGAATTCGTGGCAGCAAATTTGACGTCTTGACTATTTCACGAGGCGACGATTGATCGATTCGCGACGCGTGGTCATGGCCATCCCCAAGTTTCTTAGGACCATTTTTACTCTCTCCGGGACAACGCAGCCTCTACGACCAGCGACCACTCCTCGGGCCTTGCGCGTAGTTCTCTATTGTGAGTACGAACCAATTGTGTTGGATTTCGTGGAATTTACATAGCTTACAACCTATAGGAAAATTGTAGCATCTAAATCTGGTTCACAGACGGCGGTCAACTGTCCGCCAGTCTACTGCCCTAGCGTCGAACAAAGTATCCGCCGAGCCCATCCATCCATGGCCAAAGGGAGAAGGCCTTTGATTGTGCAATGTGGACTGGACAGGCGCATTGTTCGCTTCCCGATGCGGTAACAAGAGTCAAGTGGCCCTAGTCAAAGCGCGTACCGACTGGCTGCTATACAAAACTGGCGAACAATGGGAGCTCTGCTGGTCTCTTCACTTGACCACCCACCACCCAGCCTCAATCTTTGGAGCATCCCACCGAGTTTACTAGCCATGGCCCCGAGATCGAGCAAGAAGCAGACTGCTGAACCATCGACGACTACGAGGACGAGGACGCGTAGTCAGGCTGCTGCCGTTGTGACTGACCAGCCGTCGAAGAAGACAAAGACAAAGGTCCAGACGAAGAAGAAGGTTGAGGAGCCTACCGCCGCTACCACCACCACCACCACCACCACCACCACCACCACCACCAAGGGTACGCGAATCTATTCGATGTCTCGCGTTTTGTCTGACGTACGTTTCGTAGCGCGAGGGAAGAAAGGAAAGAAGCCCTCCACGAAGAAAGACGCGAAGAAGGTCGAGGAGAATGGTATGTTCATACTTCCATTGTTGATGCTTGCACTAACCTTGAACATCTTCAGACGATGCCGATACCGTCACCATCGCTGATGCCAACCCGATTGTCGCTGGTCCCAGTACACCCCCTCCCACCGAATCGTTTGATCTCCATGAAGGGCCTCCCATAAATACAGAACAACCGACCACGGAAGCTCAGGATGACTTCTCCGACCTCAACCCCAACAACCTTCGACTCATCCGCGAAGCAGCAGAAGAGATGACGAGCAACTTTGTCGCTGCCCATCCCGGCGGCATCAGCAAGGAAGACGAATACCCGGCCAGTGCCAAGGATAAAGAACAATACAATCTCCACCGCGCTGGTCTTGAGCTGCTCCAGAAGCGCGTGCCGGCTTGTCCTCTTCGTTAGCCCCATCCTTCTTTCGACGCGACTTACTCACTCTTTCGTAGCCTGTTCTGTGATATCGACGCGCGGACGCATGAATCTCAACGACGTGCCCGAGCGCCAAGGAACGGATCTGCAATACGCGCCGTGGACGAAAGAGTTTGGTTAGTAACGATATCGCGTCTTTGCGTGTCTTGTGTATATGATAACTAACTTGTGGTGTTAGATGGACCGAATATTACTGCGAAGCAATCCCCTCATTGGTGGGCCCCGATTGATAGATTTATGTTTGAAGTGGGCTGGAATGAAGCCGGTGAGTCTCCATTTGCCCCCTCCCCCAAAAGATTAGGCTTTGATACTGACTTGTGCCCAGTACCCACGTTCAAAGAGAAGAACGGCGGTCGCGGAGAACGTCGTAAGTGCACATCTACAACTCGCCTAACATGTTACTGATCAAATTGCCAACTTTCATAGCTTGGGAATTCCAAACGGACGAATGGCGCGAGGAGCACCTGGGGCGGTTTTCGCCTGCGCAGCTTTGGGGCCTTGACTACGACTCGGAGACGTGGCCGACTGCGAAATCGCGGTATACCGACGCGGAGGGTGTGGTGCGTAATGTGGGCGCGGAGTGGGTCGAGTTCCGGAAGGCTGATGAGATGAAGAGGCAGGCCGAGGGAGGGCGTGTGAAGTCTTGTCTCGTAAAGAAGGATAGGTCATTAACGTCTTGTGAAGACGGTGATGAACTTTCGACGGCGGTTAACACTGACGAAGACGGGTCCGTGTTCAGGGCATCGTCGACTGACGATGATACGTTGACGAGCCCTTCGCCTGCAGAAGATGACGATGATACCTCAAAAGGTGAGATTTAGTTCCAGGTCAAGACATCCTTTACTTACGCGACTTGCCTTTAGCCTCCACTGGCGTTCGTTTCTCCACCCCACGCGGCTCGAAACGCAAACGTGATGAGAAGGATGAGCTAGAAGAAGAAATGGAAGCCCGCTCTCCGCGGCGCCAGCGTACAGACGGTGGTGAGTACAATCAAGAGCGATGAAAGCACTGTCACTAACGCGTGGCTTTCTTTCAGTCACGCCCACGCCCGCTCCTTCACCTAGAAAATCTGCGAGAACAGCCGCACGGCGTGGCTGAATGTATTGACTAAATGTTATCCATTAGTGTACTGTAGTATATTGTTAGAATAGTTTCCTCTGTCCGTCTGCTCTCGTCTCCAGTCGCCACCTGCTCTGTGTAATAATGATGTCTGTTCGGCTGGCCTTCCTGATCTTCTGGCTTGTTTCACTGGGGGTATTGGATTCGCTACTCTGGATGAGTAGGTATATTCTTCAAGTGGTCTTAGTACAAACCTGGACCTTCGTATCCCTCAGCGACACCCCACAAGTTCCCTGTTTTTCACGGTGACGTGCTCCTCCCAGCAGCGACCTAACGAGGAGACAATGGAATATCGCTGTCATCTGTGTTCTCGCCAATTTGGAGGCTCAGGATTTCCCTATGATAAAAGAAAAGCGTATCGTGAAGCCGAGATCAAACGAGAGTCATAGAGCGCAACCTTACCTTGATGAAAGCACATAGCCTAAATCGAGGTATCAAATCGATACCACATCAGCTCAGCCGCCTTATCCTCCGCAAGTCTCAGGACCTCAACAGCAGCATCAACGACATGCTCTCTGAACGCGTCCAACGTGTGCAGATGGCTCGGGACATTAATCGCGATCTGATACAGCGCGTCGCCGTTCTGCATAAAGTGCATCTGGGGTCGGTGGCAATGACTACCAAAACCAAGTTAGTCCTTGTTGGAATAGATCCAGAGACCGTGGCGTACGGGAGTTCCTTGATATACCGCTTCCACCTCGGATTGACCCACGCCGTCTCCGAGTCAAACATCGCATTGTACTCCTTGAAATTCCATTCGCTCTGGGCGTAAAAGTGCCGATGAAGTTCCCATTCGCCAAAGCGCCACCCTAGGGAGTAGAACGGCGCGATGTGGTTGTCCACGATGGTGTTGTAGATTGGGGGCGTCCCGGATGCGGGGAGGGTCGAGGGGAACGTTTCTTCACTAAGCAAGGAGTGTTGGGTTGAGTAGAATGTCTTGCGGATACATTGACATGCGAGACGTACAACGTCTTAGCTCTGGGAGTATTGGACGCCATTGAGAACACAAATTTTTGTGGTAAACTGATAGGTTCGGAGCAAGCCCCTCCGCTGATTGTTTGTATTAATTGGCGGATGAGCTCCTTAGTTATACGATCTCTAATCGCACTCGTTCCTCTCACCTCTGCGTCCGGAAACCATATAGATGAACTGAACAACTCGAAAATTCAACGAAACGTAAACTACAATCCATTTATACTCCCCGCCACACTTTCTACAGCCGTCTTCAGATTCAACGCCTCCCGACAAACCATATCATTCTCATCCTCGCTACACTCCGCAATAAAAGTCGCCGTTTCCGCCACAAACCCTGCATGTGTTGCTTAGAAATGAACCAAACACAATTCTGAACACTCACCGAGAAGCTTCCCACCATGTGCGTGCCAAATAGCCTTGGAGCAATACAGCGCGAACAGTCGCGTCTGTACCTCTTCCGACCTCGTATGCATAAGGATGTCCAGGTTAATAGACTTCAAGATAATATCATCACTAGCATTGTCCACCAGAGCCGACAGAGCATCTTGGAGTAACGCCTTACTCTCCTCATCCTGCAGCGCACATACAGGGATCTGCGCGACCAAGGGCGAGTAGACCTGCTTGACTTTGTCATCTTGCCAGAAAGCTATAGAAAGGCATGAGGGATATGCCGTAGAGAATAGAATGATACGCACCTCCGTCATCGTGTAGCATGCTCTTTGTAACCGTTCCGAGTATACAGGTCCATAAAGTCCAGTCCATCCCGTCTGTAGACTTCCAATATGCGATGAACTCTTGGAGAACAAATGACACGTAGGGTGTCATCAGAGCCTTGATTCAAGTAAGTCGCAATGCCAACACGGATAACGCATGTACGAACCTTGAAGTAGTCAAGCAACGCCGAAAATACATGGCAGAACGTAATGCGACGTTCTATACCTAAAATTTTGCTGTGAGACAGTGAACGACACCTCTCGTAATCCACCTACCAGAACCCCCAACGAATGCCCAATCGTACAGACGTCTAAACAGCGGTCTGAACGTCGCCTCATTGAGATTTACTACCAACTCCGTGAAAGCTGATACAATCGGGGTCTTGGAATCAAGCTTTTGCAAAGGGGTCAGCTATCAACTCAACTACGAACCAAGACACTTACTGGTCCCTGTAGCTTGACAACATCGAAAGCCTCCAAAAACATATTGAAAACGGAACGTAAGTTCTCTTGCACAACGCTCTTATTAGAAGTACGCAGCGACCTCTTGACGATATCGAAGAACACGTTGTACGAATCCTGCAGGAACCAGTCAACGTAAGTCGCACACCAACATGCTATCATAAACAAGCCTACCGATGACGGCGACGATTTCAGAACAGAGCTCCAAATTTGAGGTAACGTCGGAACCAGTATCTTTTCCGGCGCGCGCTTGGTGAGAGCCTTGACAAACCCAGCCAACGAGTCGTCCTTCTTGCGTTGGTTGATGTAAAGCAATACGACCTGTGAGATTTCTGACGTAGCCCAGAACGGGGATAACGCAGTCAACAGTCCGTGTAATACACTTGTAGTATCGCTTGAGAGGTCTTGAAAAAAGGATTCAGACGCAGAAAGGTCTCATTTCCGAGAGTATATGTACCTTCCGGCCCTTCTTGAAGCAGAGCAACACATTGACCAACAATCTCCCGGAAAAATGGCATTAATCTAGGACCTAGACGAGATCTACCAGGCAATCAGCGACAAATGTAGGGCATTTTAAGAAAAGAAGCATACGCTAACGGAGACAAAGCCGGAACAGCGTAAGGCGCCATCTTCCGACCACGAATAGCAGATAACAACAGAGGAACGAGATCACCAAGCGCGCTTTCCTCCCCAGCACACATGCCCGAACCAATCGTCTTCAGACTTCGGAACCCAGAAACAGCCACCGCACTTCCTGGATGAGCAGTAAGAAGCTCCTTGATACGTTGTATAATCTTGACCAGATTGTTCGTGGCTGTCTGCCGCACAAGGTCGGACACCTGCGGAAGTCGTTCGGCCAGGAGGTCAAGCGCGCCTATCTGAACCTATGAACGTCATCAGTCACAGTTTGACTTGAAAGGTCAACTAATGAGCGATTACCATCTGTTCAGAGGAGTGCAACATCCCCACAGTCGATTCGATGTAATCCAACGCGGACATGACTCTCAAAGTCCTATCAAGCGACGACCGCCCAACCTTGTTGATATCGTCGACTCGAGCATCCGCTCCTTGGCCGCTCTTGAAAGTCGCCATGATGACGAGCAGCGATACAAGAGACGAATCACTTCCTGCGCTGCCGCGGCCTGATGACGCCTTCACAGCAAAGCCAATGAACGATAAAACCGCTTGCGCACGACGTTTGAAAGCGGTCGTGACTGACGTCGAGTGCTCCTCGTGCCTAGCATGAAGGATTAACGAGAGATAGCGATAAAATTATTCGTCCTTACAAATGATCGTCCATGAAGGTAGGCTCCAGATTTTCGGGATCCGTGACACGACGAGCCAAACGTTGACTCTCCAAAATCATCTCACTCAGAACCGAATTCTGGAGCGCGCCGTCATAGTGATGGAGAACAGAAATCGGCAATGCAAATGTGCTTTTCGCTTCCTCTGCGTTCTGCCGTACGACGCGATTTGCGGTCTTCTCGATGAGGAGAAGACAGATCGGCATCAGATAGTCCTCGGGTCCTAAGACGTTTACCAAGTGAACGAAGAAGCTAAGTTGTTGTGATCAGGCACTGCGGACAATGGTATTAAATGGACATACTTTGTGCGCCGATGGCGAGGAATATGATTCGCAGCATCCGAGAACACCCGTAAAAACTCTCGCGAGCCCAGGAGCAGTTCCATCCTGGATGTGTGCGAATGCTTGAGGGATTTCACC
>QLPD01003665.1:0-15590 GCA_003314085.1 Hymenopellis raphanipes
TTGGATCGGCGATGAGTGCGTTTTGGAAGCGACTTTAGGGCCGGTGTATATTGGATACAACGACGAGTCAAAGGAAGACGCAGTTGTAGGAAATGGTACCAACATAGGGCGGTCTGAATTGACACGAGGTGGATTACAACCTTTCGGATTAGGTATGCGGGGAGTTGGTGGGGGAGGCTCTCTCGTGGGCCGATTTCAGAGAGAGGTATTCGATGGAAAGCACGGCCAAAAATAATGTCGTCTTGAATATTTATTTGCTATATTTTACAACCTCAAGCTTTTCTTGCCATCTTTTCTTTGAAGAACTCTCGCTTCCCTCCCTCCCAGTCATCGAAACAGATACTCAAGATAGTCGTGTCCCGGCCAGGTTGCTCTTTCTTCGGATCGCCCTCCCTCAGATCTCTGCCATTGCCACCCGGTCCCTTGTTTGTCTTCAAAACCCTAGCCCATTTTAGGGTGCCTTCGTACTGAAATCCCATCCTCTTCGCGGCAGCAATGCTAGGGGCATTCGTCGAACTACACTGCCACACCAGTCTTCGAAGTCCAAGACCACCATCCTCGGGAACGTTTAATGCATACTGCCCAAGAAGTCCGACCATGTGTGTGGTAACGTGTGTCCTCTGGAACGCGGGCAAGATCACTATGTAGCCGATCTCGACACAGAGATCAATGGCGGAGGCGTTCATATAGGACGCCATCCCAGCGAAAGACTGGGCGTCCTCGAATTCAGAGCGCGTTTTGTCGAAAATAGCAAACGTGGTGAAAGCGCCCTTGTTGGGGAGGGCGATGCTATCCCAGAACGTCGCGACAAAGTCGTCAGGAGTCTCATACGGGCCAGTGGGAAGGTAGTTGAACACTGAAGCGGGAGTTCCGCACATGTAGGTAGCATGCTTGATAATCTGATGGTTGGAACGTTATAGTCGATGAAGAGGCTTCAGAGGGGTTATACGCACATCAAATGGCAGTAGCTTCAACTTGTCGCTTTCTAGGACGTCTGGAACTCGAAAACAAAAGCCGGAGTGGGACATGATTGCAGGACGCGTCTTGGATGCTAGTGTCAACCTGGATATGCATATACACACATGACTCATAATCCACGGAGCGCCGATTGCTCCGCAACAGCTCTACGAGCTCGAGATAATGCAGGTCAGATCTAAAATTGATTCTGGAGGGAGGACGCGTCCGTCCGGGCTTAGGGTCGGTGGTCGTTCTGAGGCCTGTACATATACATCGGTTACTATAGGCTGAAGAGCAGGCCTGGAGAGACACGAGTAGAACTGAGCGCCTAAAAGGAGAGTCACCAACATGACGCATAAATCGGCATGTTTCCGGAGACCATATCGCTGCAGGCTCTGGGAGGCGAAATGCCGACTACGTTCGCCATACCCTATCATGAGACGATGTGGCCGCATCACTTCATCCCGACGGGTCTTGAGTGGATAGCGCGTCCAGGCCGCGTCCTGCCGTTTGTTGACGTGCTGACATCTCGAACCGAGAAGAAAATGGGTCGGGCGGCTAGAGTTCGGGAGTTCAAATTACTCTGTGTGGATTCAGTCTTGTACATAGCCTTGACCTTGACAGCCCAGAGACAGGTCGTGTAGCCGAGAGAGAGCAATAATATAGAACGCGTGCTTCGTAAGGCAACTTAACGCCGAGCGTCATCAGCCTGACATGAACCGATTCGGAGCCCCTAACTCGGTCATTCGAAAACGTCCTGCCGGATACATACGCATAAGCACCGTGTTTCCTTTTTATACTGCCCAATGGTCCAACAATCCAGATTCGCTGCACCATGCATCCACATCACGGCTACTACCACTATTGTCGTTCCCGTCGTGGGCCTTCGCGCCTGATCTGGTTCTTTATTGGCGCCGGGACTGCAACGTTCTGGATTAAACACAAACAGGCAGCAGACATTCACGGGAAATTCTACTGGAAACACTGTCAGCGCCCACCAGTACGCGAAACTACGACAGAGTCTAAACTAGCGTCTTGGAGGCGCCAGTGCGAGAGTCCACAAGCCGAGGAGGAGTGGGAGCTGGAGAAGGAGAGAATGGCTACCATCGGAAGACAAGCTCAGGACGCCGTGCGTATTCAACCAGCCATTCACCGAATCTACGCTAACAATGTTACAGATGACGGACATATCTGAAGCCACCTTGGATTCCTTATTAAACACCTGTGCTTTGCTCAAGCATGTAAGCGCCAATTTGACAAGATTAGTATGACTAGGCGCTTATCAACCTTTAGAAGCTCGTCCAACACCGGGAGCAACGAGAGCGCGAACTCGAGGATCGCCATCGATCGGACAAGACTACTTGATCATTATTCTGCATCAACGCTTGTACCCTTATAATTTATACCTACACATACCAAACTTCACACACTCACTCGTTTTGTTTACTGTTGTATCACTATTACTCCACTACTTTGCATTTACATTGCTTTCACTTCTGGCATAATTGCATACTCTTCGAATTCCACATCCCGGGAATTTGAGGAAATTCTCTCTGGACACTGTACCTCCACTCAGCTGGTAGTCCCTCCAAAGTAGCTCCTGTCGCTCATTTTCGGCGGCTTTCTCAGCCTCTGGCGTCCGGTCCTTACTGCGCTCCAGCAAGCCTCGTATCCGCTGCCTCTCGAGATCGAACTCTAACTGCCAGTCTGTGCTATCGTATGTTTCGCTCGTGCCATCCGAGCCCGTCACCGACGCCTGCCGGACCGTGCCATGCTCATGACCATGACGAATGGGCACTATTGTTGCATTCGACTGCGACGCGGAGACGGCAAGCGCACCCGTGAGTGACAGCCGTACTGAATCCGGACTCGAGCCGTCGGAGTCGCGACTCTCATGCCCGAGTTGCGCCGTTACACTCCTGCTGGGCACGTACGCCCCGGAGGCTAGCACGTCTATCTGGGATGAATCGAGCTGCGAGTCCTCAAATGCGCCACTATAGCACTGGACGCGGTTTTGGAGAACAGGAATGTGCGGTAATTCTCGATCTGAAGAGACCATTTCGCAACAGATGCTACAG
Organism: Hymenopellis raphanipes; assembly: GCA_003314085.1. Taxonomy (NCBI): domain Eukaryota; kingdom Fungi; phylum Basidiomycota; class Agaricomycetes; order Agaricales; family Physalacriaceae; genus Hymenopellis; species Hymenopellis raphanipes. The sequence continues at coordinate 3,036 of QLPD01003665.1, forward strand.
GCCGCAGTTTAGCGTCACTACATATCCAATGAAAGCGTTCAAGGAAGAACTCACAGAGGGCTAGTGGCTATTATGAGAGGTTGCTATGAAGAGGCTCTTAACAATAGGATGAGCGTATCCAAGCTCGGCAAAAACCGAGGGCCCTCGCTTTCCCTTTCGAGCGGAACAATGAGATTGTGAGCGTGCAATTAAACTTTCAGAGCAAGCCTAGAATCCCATACAGTCTACTAAAACATCAAGGTCATTACATCGTTCGAGTTCGTGTCTAATTCGTTCGTCTGAGGGGATGGTCTAATCCGTGCAAGATTCTTTGGATACCTAGGACACCAAGTCAAAACCCGATCGTGCTGAAAAGCCCCACTCTTACCTCGCTTCAATCGCCTCCGGGGGCTGGGATCCAACTCGCTGAGCATCTTGTCTAGTTCCTTCTTACATCTCATGAAATCCTCGAACGCGAGGCTGAGATTGAGGCCATCCTGAAAGTTATTGGAGTACAACACCAGTCGAATGTCGCCATTATTCCTGATTACAGCTGCGTCGGGCTTGCCTCCGCCACCACTAGACCGTGCTACAAGGCAGTTAGGCTTGCTTTACCAGTATGGGAAGGACTGGAAGCACGTACCATCACCTTTGACACGGGGCCTGCGGGAGAGAGTAGCCCCGACGGTGGGGGCAAAGGGACTAGCGAGCATTGGGTCATCATGCGAGAGGCGCTGATGGGAGCCTGAAGTTTGTGAAATGGGGTCGAGATGACCTGCCGCAATGGTATAGCTGTGGCGCAAGCTGCCTCCGCTGCCACTTTTATGCTTCAATGTTTGCTTGGGAGCATCCGGCTTTGGAGGGAGTCCCTTCTCATCTCCTTTGTCAACTCGCAGCAGGGAAGGGCGAATAGGGTTTCGTGGAGTCACTGGCTGGGAAGACGATGGCTTGCTAGTGGAAGCCGGAGGAGAGTCTTGCTTCAGGACTTCCCTTTTTCCTCCGCGGTCTTCGAGGCTGTATACACGGGTGTGATGGGACATGTTGTTTTGGCAGGTCGAGAACTGAGAACGCTGTGGTAGACCGGAACGGCAAAAACAGTATAAATACAGTTTTTGAGAACAACAATCGCGAATTAAGGACAATAGATGTAGAACAAGAGGTCGACGAAGAACAATAGAGCGCCAATGCAAACATCACGGATGCGAACAAGGCCATCACACAGGTGGCAAAGTTATGGCAACTCGATCGAGTTGCCGAACAGGCAACTGCTTGAGCAACTGCCAGAGCAACTCACCTGACACGAGGTGTAGTTATCCTAAAATGGACCTTACCTTGCTTTGTGAAGGACATAAGACTCCGCAGTTTATCTACTTAATGCACTTATGTGGGCAATGAAGAGTCATAATTTATTACAAGATAACATGCTTTAACGATCGTTCGACCAGCATCGTACTATCGGTACTAACCTCCGGGAGGGACAGCGAGTCATAACCTGCCCCTTACATGCGGGTTTTTAACCAACCTAAGAAGCAGCACGGTATGGCGGGTAAGGCGAGTTATGACGGGTCGGGTAGCCCGCGGGACGGGTATGGGATCCGACTGACAATACCGCTGTATACCGCCATACCCGAACTAATAATTCGTGCCCGCCGCCGACCCCCGAGCAATTGCGCAGGGGCTGGCCGACGTGCACGATAATTTGGCGACACTGCCAGACAGGGTGGGGGAGAGCGAGCAGGAAGAGATTGTGTGAGGAGATGGTATACTGTGGTGACGAGGAACGGGGGGAAAACAATAAAAAGCGACATGAATACGCACCATTTGGGGCTCGACGCGTCCGCGACGCCGTCCAGCCCAGGAACAACGGCACCAGTGTAGCGTTGCAGCCTCGTTGTGAGGGCTTACGCGTCGTCACCACGTGAAATGGCGCCGTTATGAAGACCCGCGCCGTCTGGTCGAGCTGGTGCTGTTGCAGACGAGCAGCAGCATATCCAATGGCCCGGCGGCTACCAGCCAGCCAATGCCGCGCGAGAATCCAAAGTAGATGGGCCAGTAGTATAGCCGCCTCACTTGTGAGGGCTTACGCGTTGCATGTACCAAAAGAATTAGTGTCGTCGCGAAGACGAACACCAAAACGCGCCCCGGAACGTATCCGAGGACGCAGCAACCGGCGTTGAACCAAACGGCAGCTGAAAAGCGAAAGAGAATCATAAGGATAAGTCAGAGAAGCCCCAGAAAGTTTTCTGAGGCCGACGAACACGACGTCGCCGTCGTGCTGTGGTGGGAAGAGGAGAGAGATAACATCGAAGCCATCCGATCGTTATCCGGCAATTGCCGGACTGCTCGGCTCAGGCAGAAATTCAACAGAAATTGTGTCAAGGCATGTCGATAATGTGGTGTAAGTAATTGTACAAAATTAGTTTCACAGGTTGAGGCGGGTATGCAGGTTTTGACCGAGACGAGTCTGAGTAATTACTTTTATGATATTGTTGAAATAGAATTGAACATTATTAAATATTCAACAATTCAAAAGCGCCGTTTAGGGCAAGCCTTCGCCTCGTGTCAGGCAAGTTGCTCTGGCAGTTGCTCAGCAGTTGCCTGTTCGGCAACTCGATCGAGTTGCCGCGGGTTTGCCACCTGTGTCACAGTGATCACAATAATTTGCAACACTAAGCACAGGGACTGGAATAATTGTCTTTCCCCAGGAAACGCAGATGTTCTCGAGACGAAGAGACTGAGGTCGCAGAATATACAGTTCCATTTATGTCATAACAAGCAACAGCGAGATCAAAGCAAGTAGTATACAGTCATGCAGGAAAAACAGAATTTAGGCCAGTGATAGCGAAAAGCAAGTATACGTTGTCCGACGCAAAGAAAGTTTGTCAACAGATCCGTTCCACGATTCATATGTCACTGCTTGGCACGGCGGAAGATGGTTGCGATGATGACGGGGCAGACGACGATGAGGCGGGCAGGGCGTCGGCGACCTTTTTCTTCTTGCTCTTGGGGGGCTTGCCTCGATTGGGATTTTCTTCTGAATCGCGCCACATCCCGGCGACCTATAGACTCTGTCAGAATACGACAAATAGACTGAATATATGCGCTATGGCGTACCTCCTTAAATGCGGTCTTCGCGTCCACGCCGGGGTTCGCCGCCTTGTAGATCGGGAGCTGGGCTGACATGAACTTGTTGTAGGCGTTTGGCTCGCGTTTAGTTTTGTTTTCTTTGTCTGAGGAGATGACGCAAGAGGTTCTCATGAAAACGTCGCGCGCATACCGTTCCCCGACTTTTTGGACTTGGAGGCAGAGGCTGGCGATAGGTCAGCGTCCAGTAACACTAGGATGGATGAAAGTAGACGTACTGGAGGAAGCTTTAGGCATCTTGAGCGGTGGTGAGAATGAGATGGTGATGGTAAGAGGACAAGGATGTGAACCAGCCAAGACGTATCCGCCCTGAATTTATAGTCACAGACGCCACGCATCACGACACGTGATACCAAACATAACGGTCACCCGCGCTCCTTCCTTTCTTGGTTCTTTACTGTACCGCCATGCCGGCCTTCCAAGCGCCGTCCGTAGCGACTAAGCGCAAGTCGGACGTGTCCGAGCCAGTCAGTCGCAAGAAACAGTCACTCGGTGCTGGTAATGAGCAGTACTGGATGGTTCAGTGGTAGGTCGCCACTTCACGTGTCGACGTCGTCTTGATCGTTATTGAAGGAGAAACCACCAAACGAAGAAGCACAAGACATGGGAGGGAGATGGTGTGCTTGTGATTGAGGGCTCTCGGGCCACGCTTTATGGTTCGGATGGCAAGCCGTATGTCATTTCCCTTGTATCGCAGCGCGTTTTTTCAATCAGAGCCACACAGGCTAGGTTCAGCCGCCGCCCCTCAAACAATCGAAGAAGGTTTCGAATGCGGCTTTGCTGGCAAGGACATCTGCTTGGAATGTGAGACCACCAAGGCCGAGTATTTCTCTGGCCGATGCTTTGGACACGCATCTAGCGGACCAAGTGTGCCCGCCAGTACTCCATCGACATCCAAATCGTATACGCCTCTCAAAGTCAGTGCCGCCCCGCAGGTATCCTCCTCGTTCCACGCGCCTTCAATGAAGTCGTCTGCTCCAAAAAGAGGTATTCCCTTGGAAGAAGTCGGTCTCTTTTCGGCGTCGCCTACTTCCTCAAACCAGATCAAAGAGAATATCGAGATCAAGTCATACTGGTCCGCAAACTGGTGTGTCTGTCCTTCCTTCCAAACTACCCTCTAACATGTTCTATACATAGGCGCAAGGTCAATAAGAATGGTAAAGGATCATGGGATGGGGATGCCTTCGTGATGCACAATAACAAGGTCGTCACTCTGATATCCGACACGGGTAAAAGGTGAGGAAGACTGTGGTTCATTACTCATCATCCAACGACACTTTCAGCATAGGAACGTCCGCTTGGAAAGGTACTCCGCTTCAGCGTGACGACAAGTTATATTTCGGCAGTAAAGAGGTACAACTTGTTGACCAAGTGAGGCCGTCAGCGCTTCCCGTGGATACGGGCGAGCCCGATCCTCCTGAAGACGAGGTTGTAATAGTTGATGACACGCCCAGTGTCAAGAAGTTCGCGACTCCTCTCAACACGAATGGCATAGCGCCTGCTGCGTTCTACGGGGTCGCTAAGAAAGGTTCAGGACCTCTGTTCGTCATTCTCACGCATATGACTTCCGAAATTGAAGACCACCACTAGACATGATCCAAACGCGAAAGGTGCGATTGTGATGAAAGCTCCGACAGAAGAGCACATCAAGAAATGGAACAGGAAGAACCGGCCTGTTGTTCCGGTGGTCCTTGATCCAGTGATTGCGCAGAAACTCAGGCCTCATCAAGTGGAAGGTAATTTCTATTCAATACGCACTTTTCATGTTCTCACTGTTGGAAAGGTGTCAAGTTCATGTATGAGTCTGTCATGGGGTTGCGAAAACATGAAGGTCAAGGCTGTATCCTGGCCGATGAGATGTAGGTATTCTATAGATTTCTCAACATTCGCTGAGTTATTGGTGTAGGGGTTTGGGAAAGACTCTACAGACCATTTGTCTTGTTTGGACGTTGCTGAGTGAGTAGCGTCTCGTCGTAATCGCCGCAATCCCTCACCATATGTTTAGAACAAAACCCTTACGGCGGCAATGTTCCATCAGTCGAGAAAGTACTCATAGCATGTCCTGTTTCGCTGATCAACGTATATTTATGTCCTGGTAATTTCTGTGAAGCATGCTGATTATACGTAGAACTGGAAAAACGAGTTTCACAAGTGGCTTGGAAAGGACCGCATTGGAATCTCAGTATGCGACAAAGACAAGCGCGCAATACATGGTTTTATGAACTCGTAAGCACCTGTCAAGGCCGCTAAACTCGAATTCATCAACATCTGTCACAGGAAGCTGCAGAAAGTTCTCATCATTGGCTATGAGCGTCTTCGTACTGTCATGTAAGAATTAACTCGCATTCGATAATACTCTCTGACCTATCTCTTCATTTAGGGATCTCTTAACATCGTGCATGTAAGTTGACGTCCGCGGGCGTCTTGTGGTCTACTAATAGAGTTCATATGCAAGCCCACCTATCGGATTGATTATATGCGATGAAGGTCCGCAAGACATAGCACCGTATACGTCGCGAATTGACGCGTTCACTGGCAGGGCATCGCTTGAAATCAGGATCCAATAAGACCACTCAGATGTTTAGCGCCTTACGAACGCCACGTCGTATTCTACTTTCAGGCACACCCATTCAGAATGATCTGAGCGAATTCCACGCTATGGTCTGCTTCTCGACTTTTTCTCAATCCGCCAGTACTCATGTCTCTTCAGGCGGATTTTTGCAATCCAGGCTTGCTTGGTGATTCCGCTGCTTTATCGACGTTTCGATGCTGACGATGTTCCCAGATGAGTACAGCGTTTTCAAGCGCGTATATGAAACGCCGATTCTCAAGAGTCGAGCTCCGGACTGCACGAAGAAGGAAAAAGAAATGGGTGAATCACGTTCTGCCCAAGTAAGTTGTAAGTCCGTGCGTTCATCGTTTATTGATTTTATTCCCTAGCTCATGGCTATCGCAAAAAGCTTCGTGCTCAGGCGAGAAGCCACGATATTGGGAAACTACCTTCCGCCCAAACGTGAGTTTGCTGTATGCCGTACCGAGTGCTTTTTCACAGTGTGCATTGTGACAGACGAATACGTGGTATTTATCACTCCGACGTTGGTTCAACTATCCATATTCGCCAAGATATTACACCCGGACAAATTGGAGGCCTTAATCCATGGATCAACAGCCGATTCACTTGCCCTCATAAATCTGTTGACCAAGATTAGCAACAGTCCGATCTTGTTGAAAGCTACGGCCGACAAGGCCAAGACCGACGGAAAGAGTGAGGACTTGAAGAACAACAGCGTTCGTGAGGCTCTGAAATTGATTCCCGATGGTGCTCGGATTGAAGACATGTCGTTGAGTGGTGAGTAGCAGGCGTCTTCACCTCTCGCATGACAACCGATGCTCTGTAGGGAAGCTGACCGTCTTATCCCGTCTTTTGGCTCATATCAAAACGGTATGCTATTTTCATGTCTCCGCGTACACTCCTGCTCAGCCCAGTAGCACACTGAGGAGAAATGCGTGATCGTGTCGCATTATACTTCGACCCTCAATATTCTTGAGGCATTCTGTCAGAAGCAGCATTATAGCTATCATCGTCTTGATGGGTGAGTTGTTTTTCACGTGTCTCGTTCGCATCTCAAGTCCCGCAAAGCTCGACGCCCCCTGCCAAACGGCAAGAGTACGTCAACGTTTTCAACAAGTCATCTCAGACTAGTGGCTGTACGTCCTGTCTACAATGCACGACGTTCCAAACTCAGGTTTCCATAGTTATTTTCTTGTTGAGTTCGAAGGCAGGCGGTGTGGGTATCAACTTAATTGGTATGTTCGTTATCTTTCGTTGTCCCCTGTCCTCAAAATATAGGTGGTTCACGGCTGGTCCTCGTCGACTCCGATTGGAATCCAAGGTTGTTCTGTTGCTGCCCTACCAGTCTTGTAACTGATCCCATCGCGTAACAGTCACGATCTCCAAGCTATGGCGCGCTGTCATCGGTAAATTTCCTCTTCAACTTCTTCACTCAATACGACTGCTCACAACTTGCAGTGACGGGCAGAAACGACCTGTTTTTATATACCGATTCCTCACGGCGGGCACCATAGATGGTTCGGCCCACCTCTTGAAGCGTTCTATAGACTGACAATTCATTAAGAGAAAATCTTTCAACGGCAAATAACGAAGCTCGGCCTCAGCAATTGTAGGTGCATTTCTTCACAAGTTGAGCACTCTCTGATTGATAACTTGCAGCCTTGATGGGCTCCGTGAGTGCCATTTGACCGATAAAGTGCTTCCATTAAGACCTCCGATCTCAAGTCTACTGGATCCTCAAAAAAGGACAGCTTCACGCGCAAAGATGTACGTCCATGTTCGCCAGAAGTCGCCAGGTTGCTCATGTTGTGTAGCTTCGCGACATCTTTCGCATACAGCCCGACACATCTTGCAACACTCACGAGCTTCTCGAATGTCCTTGCGACAACGTCCCAGGATCGCAATCTCTTCCGACTGAGGTCGACGACGGTTCAGACGATGATTCAGATTCGGAGCAATCAGGCTTTGTTGTGGCGTCTCAGGTAAATCCGAAGAAGCTTAGCAAGAAGGACAAAGAAGTAAGCCATCTCTCGTCGCAGGACTTCATTTTGCTGACTCGGATAGTATCTACGCGAAAAGAAAGAAGCTCTGGCGGCCCTCGGCCAATGGAAACACGTCAACTGCCTGCTCTCCAAAACGCATGATGGTATCCGAGACGACGTTCTTCGTGAGATCTTATTCGATGAGAAGAAAATGCCAAAGGCCGAGAATCTTCGGGGGAAAAGCTTGCTAGACGCTCTAGATTTGGATAACATAGCGGCTATGGGGGGCATTCGTACGGTACGGGATGTCCCAGGCGGTAGTGTTTCCTTTCTTTTTGAGAAGAGTACGGAAGACTCTGCTCCTGTGGTGGTAGATGAGGAGATGGCTGACACTGGCAGCATTGATTTTATGGACATAGACGACGATGAGGAATAACTTCTAGACGCATCACACCCTAGATCATGCAATGCTCGTTTTGCTCAGATTACTTAGTCTTATTGTACGATACGATACAACTGTAAATTACTTGACAACTTGTATTCTAGACATTGCAGATGCTTATTACATGTAGATTCCTTATATTATCTCGCGTGGTCGTCAAATTTCCAAGTGAGGTTCAGCAAGGCGCAATGAATCTGATTGGATCTCACACACGGTTTCTTGCATTAACAGCGAGCTCGACGTACCCGGGTATTCACCCAAATAGGCTATACCCGACGCTCCTCTTGTTTTCGCCCACGCTCAACAAGAAATATTAAACCAAGTATATGATAGACTGGAAACACAGAAAATATACACGGCACACAACAACAAGAGTCCTTCATTTAATATAGCATCGTCATCGTGAAAATAGTCAATGCAATCGTGAAAGCAGAGAACGAGACATGAGAAGCCTCATCAGTCTCCGAATCGGTGCCGCTGGATGCATTTCCGGACGAGCCAGCTTTGATAAGGTCGGCGCCGCGCTCGGCAAAAAGGTAAATCGGACCTTGCGTATGCGCATTCGGTAGGTATGGCTATTCGAGTTATTTCAATCTCGGATTCCTAGATACTAGATGCGACAAACTCACCAGGACGGATCCATCAACGATCCTCAAGCCCTCGACACCCTTCACTTTCAAATCAGGATCAACGACGCCCCAACTTGCACCTTTAGGTGACATCATTGCAGTCGATATGGGATGAAAGAATGTCGCTGAGTTGTTTCGCATATATGTGTCGATGCCGTCGTCTGTTGTCGCCTCTGCGAACTGTCCGAAAGGTCCAATAACATAATTATCCCATGCCGAAGCATTCACGAAACGTTGAATGGTCTTGATCGATTCGCGTAGAGCAAACACGTCCCACTCAGTGCTGAGATAATTGGGGTTGATGAGAGGTTTACCAAAAGGATCGTCGTTAGCGAGTTTCATCCAGCCACCTATGAGCAGTTAGTCACAAATCAGGGGAACACGGAAGACAGGCAACTCACGAGAAGTCGGAGAGATAACTGTCGTTGTCAGAGTCATAAAGCTGCCTGTTTCCGGCGTGGGTATCCCAGGTTGCACCCACAAGTTCTGATGGCCATCAGAAACAGAATGATCTGCAAGAGAAAACTAACTCACCGAAACAATGAACTCGATGTGGGCTGCATTAGGACCGGCAGCGGGATCCGCCATCCCGTCGAAAATGCTCGAGTTGTCCGGTAACCTCAAGAACGCGAGATGATTGCAGACTCCGTCAGCAAGCGCACCCGTTCCATTCTGCATCCATTCACCAATCGCTTTCTCGAGGTTGTCTCCGCGAAACACATCGTCAAAGCTATCAGTTCCTTGAACAGAGTAAACCGAAGCCAATAACGGATGGTCGGTGAGGTTCTTCCCCACAGACGGGTTGTTGACGATTGCGCTGATATTAAGGTCCTTGAGCTCGTCCTGGTCTCCAATTCCGGAGAGCATGAGGAGCATAGGCGTATTGATTGAGCCGCCAGATAGAATGATTTCTTTTGTGGCCGACACAGAGTGGATATCAGCTTGAGAGTCTGTTTTGTATTGGACCCTGTGGAACGAAGGGAGGTCGTCGACGGTATCGGTCTGAACGAGCTTCGTCGCGGTGGCACCGATGAGGACGTGCAAGTTTGGTCGTGAAATGTAATCAGGCCCAAGATACGCCGTGGCAGCGCTGCTGCGGGCGTTCTTCCCATCGATTGTTGCTTGTGACCAAGCTGTAGGATAGGATTATGAATAATAGAGTAAGCGTGCGCTGCAGTGTAACTGACCGACACCAAGCACACTACCATCGTTCGGGTCTTCGTTGAAAGGGAACTCGTCACTAAACTCTTTCGTCGTGTCAAGAACACGCTGATCGAGGACAGTCCCAGTTGCAGGTAAACTGACTTGAAGGATACCGTTTGTTCCATGTGCATCGGCTGCAAACTGTTCTCTTCTGTCGGAAGGCGTGATGAATGTTTCGTGCTGTCGGCATATTTGAGTATCAGGGACGGAGGTGATTTGGGAACGCGCTGACTCTGTCAATATACTGCTGCATGCTGTCCCAAGACCAGCCATCGTCACCAGAATACTTGGCATAACGATCAAAATCGTCTTTAGAACCCCTAGTATATACCATGTAATCTGAAAGAGGATAGTCAGATGTTGCACGGCGACTCGAATGTAACGACACTTGCTGACTGAGCTGCTTCCTCCTAGCATACGTCCTCGGGCATAAGGGAGTGTACGGTTAAAATACCCTTCAATGGGCACCGTAGTGTAATTATAATCGAATACGGTATTTGGGACGAGAGATGGGCCAAGGAGCGGAATGATAGATGCGGTAACGTTTTCGTTTCTGTGAAATTTTGAGTTCAGAAATGGACTGGAGCAATTGTAGGAATGAGAACGGACGTCACACCAGCCTCGAGAACAAGGACAGTAACATTGGAATCTTCCGTCAGCCTGTTAGCGACGACACTGCCAGCGGTTCCAGCTGAAAGGAGTGTGAGGAACGGAACGCGTACTTTAGTGAAGATGCGTACCGCCAACAACGACATAGTCAAAGGTTGCGTCCGGTAGGTCTTTAGGCGACGTGTAGAGCGCAGCCCAAGCAGGGGCAACCAGCCAGAGACTTCGTAAAAGGACCATGATGGATAAGCATGAGTGCAAGCGGGTGCCCAGCTTATAAGCAGCAATGTCATGTAACAACCTATCAGTTTCGCTTTGATGTGATGGGAATGCCGAGGGCAGGTCATGCCACCTTTCGACGCCGCGTAGAGGAAGCCATATGTGCGCAAAAATGATGCTGTTCGAAAGTGTGCTTCTTTCTGGTAGTTCCTGTTTGATCCACGATGAGCGACCAGGTACTAACTCGAGCACAAGAGGACGAGAATCGGCCCATCTCTAGCTCCCGAAGCCCTGTCAATGAAGCACAGGTAGACTGGTTTACCGATGGCGCGACAGGGGAATCTAAGCACGTGAAGTAGGGAAAGCAGCGGTGGGGAATTTTCCATCCATTTCCAACTGATGAAAACGCCAGGACGAATATCATCACGTTTGATGGAAAGTAGTTGTAGGCTTGGGCTATACCCTGACAGATGGACGTGCATTGATGTGAACAGAATGGCCCATATAAACGCAAGAAAAGCGCCTGATCGTCTGGAATCTGGATTCATGCTGCCCCATTTGCTTGCGCTGTGCTACTTCCTCGAGGCTATCCACTAAGCTGGGTAGCGTGATGAAGATGTTCAGTGCGGTTGTAGAAACGCGGTTCGTAATGGTATGTTCAAGCAAGGACTCGCCGGCAATTTCCGACTGATCTTCGATCTCGACCATCACGGCCATAAGCTATCGAAAAAAATTGCGAGTGCTTTGACATAGAGGAGGGTCTCCCACGCACTGGGTTGTGCACGACCATGGGCAAGTTCTTCGACGAAATCCCCGAATTCACCATTGAATTCATAAAAAAGTAACACATATTCTGGGTTGCCCACCGCTCCTTTGGATCCAGGTACTAAGAAGAATGGTCAGTCACCAACGGTTCCTGGACATCCTGAATGCTCCTGATTTTCTTCTCTGGCCCAGGTATCGAAACAATTGCGTGTCATCAGGAGAATGGCAGGATAACAATATTTTCCGACGCATCTGAAGGACTTACGTGCATCGTAAGACTCTTTGGGAATGGCCGGTCTTATTCAATACTCAGCCTTACTATGAAGAACCACAAATATAACTCAGCTTATATTACACTCGACGCGTCTTCCAGGCTCTCGAGTTGCTCTCGAACTGTCATCAGGGTGGATGTACACAAGTTGGCACGGTATCATTATGCACCTTGCCTAGATTGCCCTGTTAACCCGTTTTACGGCCGATTCGCAGCCCTTTCTTCAAGTTGTTTCCCACAGGAACAACTTGTTCAGCAACGACTCGACGTGAACGCGTTGACATCCTCTCCTAGGCCGAATGCCAGGACTGTAGTGTTTCTCCGCGTTCGGAAAACGGCATGAAGGACTCCTGGACGAAGAAGAATCCCTGCAGCCTGGATGGTTTGTCTGGTCTTTTCAGTGCTCCCGACTCCGTGAACAAATTTACGCCAGACTCGCTTGTTCTGAAACCCGATAACGAGAGCGCCGTACCACACACTTTTTGGACGTTCTGATAGATGTTCGCTTTCCTTCGGGATTCCTTCTGGGAGCTTTACTGAGTATCGCAAGGCTACCTAGGTCATACGTACGCGATTCTGTATTCTAGCTTGGTTTTGTGCGCGCCGTAGCTGTACGATTGTACATTTTAGAAGTTCTGAATGTCCATTGTTTGACCATCAGTGCTCTTGAGCAATCTTAGTCTACGGGGAACTACGTGTCACGACGCGTTATGTAACGCAACGCGCAGCTTGACACCTGTGCT
>QLPD01003670.1:0-15585 GCA_003314085.1 Hymenopellis raphanipes
TCGATGAGAAATGTCCGAGTCCATCTGAGATTTAATCGAGCCAACCCATGCCGACGCCGCCCCCGCAAGGCTGAGTACGACAAGTGCGAAAAACAAGATTGAGCTGTGTGAGAACTTGCGGATCCGGTCTGCAAGAAAGACCTGCACGGGAAAGGCAGATCTTCAAGGGTAGATGTCATCTGGCTTGTTCATTCTGATGATTTGAAGCACGTACAGAGTAGAAAAGAAAGCCAGCAAAGTAAAGTTCCAGTCTGAGCTATCCAGGACTATTGGATCCGCAAAGTTTTCGACGGCATAGTACCATAACAATGCCGCAGAGTTCATCATGAGAAGTACATCTATCAAAGCCATCCAGGCTACGGTAAACCTGAAGCTAGTGTCAGTGGTATTCACGGAGTCCTAGGAAGAAGGTAGCACTTGCCGCAACATCTTACTGTCCTTGAAATCGGACGCGAAGTATCGCACGTATTGCCACCCAACGACACCAAGAAGCAGAGCATGGATGACAACTGCTATAAGGATGGGTCCAACAATTTGCTTAACCACGACCGCGAGATTGGTGGTCTCCATGAGAAGGAATGGAAAGGCTAAAACTGAAGCGCTAGATTTCTCAGCTGTGCAGATATAAGGGGAGAACAAGATAACTTGAAAATAGCTACATACCAAGTGGTCTTCCCCGTCAGAATCATCCCTTGATACATTATGTCGTCCGTAGGGCTTGTTCGTGTCTCCTTCTTGTCTAAACACGGAGCATGCTCCGTCCGGGGCGGGGTGAGGTTCAACTTTGTCCCCGCTGTTTTCCTCGGTGAATCTAGGATTGCCTTAACACTTCCCCCAAAGTCTCCGATGGCTAATGAATTTTGTCCGGGTCCGTTGACGCTCCGTGAAATAAGGAGGCCTCAGAAGAGGCGGTTCAAACAATCCGAGCTATCGCTAATGCCTTTGAAGACGGCGTCATTGTCAGCACGCGCAAACTACGATATTTCCACGTTCAGCATGCTTGCAGAGACCATTTCAGGACACGAGAAGTGAGTAACGGGAATCAAAAGTCAGGAGAATACGAGTTTATGGAGAAGAGTCTGAAGGATTCTGAATTCGTTACTTCAGCGTGAGTGATGCAGTGCAACAAGGTCACGCCTGCTGCGAAACACAAAACAACAACACGTATCACGTGCGAGTTGAGTGGGAAATCGGCGGACGCGTCTTGAGTCCTGCTCGCGATGTCTTTCTCCGGATATGCATTGTGCCATTGAAATTGTCATCACAGACAAAGAAGGTAGTAAAGGATGAAACAGCCTGCCTGTATCGCTATTGGCCGAGGTCTGCGCTGGTAGCTACCTCGGAATACAGCTCGAAAGCACATCATGATTGCTAGATATGGAAAGAATCTGTCCACGATTTGATATATCATTCACTACAACACCAGAGACACAACTGAGCACAGATACTAGTACAAACTGTCAAAGAAACACAAGATTCAAAATTTGCTAAACCTTTGCCTTCACAGTGGTGTGATATGGAGCGGCATCTGCGCGCCTTGGCTCTCCTTCCCACGCACAAGGGGCGTCATGACACCTCCTACAGCTCGTCGGATCTCCATGTCGTCCGGGTACGCCAACTGAAAGTTTTCCATCAAGGCAGTGGAGTAGGGGATCCTGACGGGACCGGCAGTTCCCGGGCGGAGTTTGGCGGAGTTTCATAGGCATTTAGGCAGTGTTTCGCATGTATCTAGGTTCTCCAGGTTGTTATACGATGGTTCTGCTCTGACGCCTCCCGAGGAGATCCCGCCGCCCCGTTCCATTATGGTGATGAGTACGCGATCGACGCCATGTTTTTTCGGCGCACTTTCGCTGTGTGCTGCGATTGTGCGGCCAGCGTCATCCACTCCCAGATTCGTGCATCCAGCCATTGCCGGGTCTCCTTCGGTTCATTTTCACCGCCATCCGCACTGCTAGGCATCCATCCACCTACTGCACCGTCTTTTTGTGCATTCTGTCGCTTTCATCCCGCCTTGTGCGCCTCCCCGCCCCATCCTCGCTCGTCACGCATCACGCTTGTCACACGAGTTTCGATCTCACTTTGTTCACGATCACGCTATGCTCTGGGTTGCTGCAGACTGGGTAGATACCTGAGAAACAGGTTGCCCCTCACCGAGGAAGGTGCCTTAGTGTGCTGAGGGTGCACGGGGGTCTGTAGTTGAGATTTGGTTAGATTGGCTTTGGTTTTGGGTTGCAGGGATTTCTGGATTCTGTTGAGGAGTTGTTGAGGTTTGCTTGCAGTTGGGTTTTGGGTCAGCGCGACGAGGGCGCCGCGCATGTTTTTGAAGGGGGCACATGGAGTAGGGGATCCTGACGGGACCGGCAGTTCCCGGGCGGAGTTTGGCGGAGTTTCATAGGCATTTAGGCAGTGTTTCGCATGTATCTAGGTTCTCCAGGTTGTTATACGATGGTTCTGCTCTGACGCCTCCCGAGGAGATCCCGCCGCCCCGTTCCAGCAGTTAAGATGGTCTGCATCTCCATGACACTGGCGAAACTCGATTACGAAACGAAGACTTGAGAGGACGAGAAAGCTCTTACGCGAATCGCCAGCCAATGCAACCACGAATTCCGGCGCCTATGATACAGTACTGTATTAGAAACCATGAACATGAAGGTGGAGGAAGATGTTACTGAAGGTCAGCCTAAACAAGTTGTTAGATGACAGGAACAAGAATCTTACTCGTCACTTACACGTTTGCATAGACGCCAATCGAAACCTTATCCGAGTCGTTAACGCGGTTCTCCAGAAAACGGTCGGGGTTCCACTCATCGGCGTCTGCACCCCAGACAGCCGGGTTCCTAGCCATCTGTCAGAGGATAGTGCCGAAAGGATGCAGGTTACACACCTGTTATAATATGCGATGGAAAGACGAACTGCTTGTCCTTTCTCAACAGGAATTTCCGTCAACGTGACACCCGTCTTTGTAATAATTGGCTCGGAAAGCGGTATGATATCGTTTTGTTGGGCTTCCCGGGAAAGGACAGTGGCGATTGGATGAAGGCGGAGTCCCTCCTAGAAGAGCAGAGTCAGATACGTCTCGATTAAGAACAGAAACTATACCTTGATGACGGCGTTCATGAACGGCATGCCGTCGTAGTCCTGGGGAGTAAGTTGTCCTTTCTCTCCGTAGCGCCCTCTCACTTCGGCAATTTCTTTCCGAATTCGGTCTTGGTGCTTGGGGTGCCGACTGAGCTCATAGAGTACCCAGGTCAACGTCGACGCAGACGTTTCATGGCCAGCGATAATCATTGTCCTGATATCACATCAGATGCATAATCATCCGAAGAAATGAAACTGAGGTCGCACGCTATCTGGGAAAGAACTTCGTCCTCATCGAGCCTACGTTTTTCATCTGTCTCGGCATTGGCTTTGGCTAAAGTATTCCCTGTCAGCGATGCATGGACACGGAAAGAAAGGGCAAAGTTAACCAAGGACACTCAGGATATCCTTTCCATTTATCGAGTCTGCGTTAGACTCGTCGGATTTCCGCGACTGGGTTCTCAAAATGTCTCGGCCAATACCCTTAGCCGTATTCTGGAACCGAAGAGATCGTAACGCGTCCTTGCCTTGGACATCGATGATGTTCATGAACCACTGCGGGAGTCGTCGCCTCAAAGCGGCGAATATAATGTCCCTGGTGGGGCGACTGACAGATTCAGTACTGAAAGAGCAAGATGATCAGACTTCCGCCTAGATTTGTGCACTGCTACTTACAAGAGCCGGTTTAACTGATACGCCAAGTCGTTGCTTTCGTCGTTGAGGGAGCCAAAGTTGTATCCGAAAGCACCTGAGAGCCTTCCGTTAGATAATGATAACTTTTGAAGAGCAATAATGCACTTTCGCCGATAACGTCAAGAGTAATGCGACCAAGCCATACATGGACGTTCATGATCTCTCCTCGTTCTTTCACAACCTCTTTGAATCGATCCATAGCCTGTAGAACTATGAACACTTGTGTGAGTTCTGAGTTCGAAAATACTATACTTTGTCCGTCAGCCGCTGGAAGAGGGATGAAAACGTTCGCAACTGGCTTGCGGAGAAGGCGGGGTTGAGGACTTTTCGTTGACGCTGGTGAGTCACCCCTAGGCCAAAGCATCGAAGTCAGATAAAGAAGAGACGGCGCAAAAAAGGGACGGAACCTCCAACAGTCGCCACACCGTTTCCTGTCATTTGATAAGCGTTATGAACGAAATCAGCTGTCTTAGGATAGCGATATCCAGATGTATGAAAAATGTGCTGCAGGGCCTTCGCGTCGCCAATCATGAGTCTGTCGTCCTATGAAACATGTCCAGATTAGACCAGCACCACACTTGCGGGAGGACTGCATACACCAAAGCAGTCTTTGATTCGTAAAGTACTTCCATACTGGCGGAACCAAGAAAATTCCAGATCACCCACTTGCTCCTGGTGGAAGAGAGCCTTCTCATGTCCTGTCAATTCCACGGCGTCAATGGTTTGTTTCGACCTGGTAAGGAACACGGCGCTTACCCAGGAGCCACGACGACGACGACGGTCCTTGAAGGAGCGAGACTACAGAGTGTCTGCGTCGAAACGCTTTGACGACGAGGATCGCAACGATGAAGAGAGCAGCTATAACAGAGGACTGGATGAAAGAATGCATGTCGACACGATGGCGAATGTATCGTTCTGCTTCGGATTTATATTCGCAAGATCAGACGCCTCACTCCGGCGTCGTGTGAACCCACTGTCAAAACCCAGGATAGAAGAGTGAAGAGTGCTTCCTTTCGCGATGAGAAATGAGTCAACGGTTTCCTTCCTATTGGGTAGTACAGGATTCGGCCTCCGACATAAGCTTTCGCAGTGTGAAGATTGGCTGTTCATACAGGACGGGGAAAGTTGGCCAATGAGTAAATGCACCATGTGCACAGTACTGTCAGTAACCAGTAGGTCACCGCCCCGTCTGTTAACGTACATCCTTCGAACTTTGAGTATTTTAAACTTCAAGAGGAATTCTGAATGCACCTTCCAGGCATATGTATTAACCTGCATTGGCCCCGGGACATACTGAGGGTGAGGGTAACGTGAGATGGACACACGCGTCGCTCGAGCACGCCAAAGTGAGACGAATGAATCCCACAGCCCAGAAAAAGCGCTGGGAGTTTGACTTGCCCGGAGTAATGACGGCCTCTTTTCGCTGCATTTTAGCTGTCCTCAACCGTGTGCCGCACTCAAGTCATTTCCCGACCTGCCGGGATTCGCATACTACTAGTTCTTGTTAGCCAGGACAGAGTCATTTTTCTAACAACATGGGTGACCATAATACATCACCACCAGCGCCGGTGAGTCTCGAAGGGCTTCGGCGTTGTTCGCAGCCTTCAGAGCTTCAGACGAGGGTTGCCAACACACGTCCATACTAAGTGCCGTCGACTAGAATTCAGTCTAGCGTTTGGTCTTCCTCGTGACCGGTTCGAAGCGAGGGAGGGAAAAGACGCATTGAAATTGACCACATCATATACATAGAACACTCCCTGCGTTTATTTATCAACTCCTGGTAGTTATTAGTGACAATTCTTGAACACCAGAACCGATCAAAGACTGACTGTCATAAATAACCCGGCCGCAAACGACCTCTCCTTCATCGTTCGTTCCGAAGCAGTACAAGGCCAAGCGAATCTGGCCGTCGACCTCTTGGACAGTGATAATCTAGGAGTGCCCAGTGCGTTTCGTATTCGGCAAGGAGTATAAACATCGCCGCACCTCAAGTGTCTTCCATCCGTCTTTGACACTCTCGTAGGAGGTGAAGACCAGTTCGGTAGTGGGATTCAGTCCCTTCCAAGCGGCTTTCAAGTAGTCCTCGGACACGTCGCCAAGGACGGCGAGCACAGTGCGCTTCTTAACGAGACCAAGGACGGGGTTTTTCTCCTCAACAGAGGTGCCGTCGAGACGTCTATTGTTTGTAAAGCCAGGAATTCCAGCGACTTCCGCAAGGGAGTCCAGAGAGGTATTGGTGTGAGTGATAGTCAACGCGACGGGCGCGCTGGTGACGGCCTTGCGAACCACCCAGCCGACCTTCTGAATCTGCATTAATTCCTCCATGTTCGTAGATAACTGCTTGTTCTATTATCAAGTATGTGAGTGTAATAACGCGAGATGAAAAGGAAACACGCACCAGCTTGTATTTTCCGGACAAGTTTTCGGGAGTGAAAGAGGCCATTAGTGGTGATGGGAATGGAATAGCGAAGAATGGGTGCTATAGCAGAGTCCATAGCAAGCACTGGGATTTAATACTCTCCAGCAAGGTCGTTTCTTCGCGTCAGTCCCGAAAGACTTGAGCGGAATGCAAAAACGGAGAAAATGAAACATTCAATGCTGTTCGTTCAGGACATCGGTATTGTCAGCGGTCGTACAGGCGTCCAAGACTCGGTCGGGCTGATTGGCGACGCGTTCTGCCTCTGTCGCAATGGGCAGAAGAAAGAGCAAGAGTGATTGGTGACCCTAGGACGCGATGCCGTTTGATCCGAAGAGGGTCAGACTTAATCCGCTTTCCATTGTGGCGATACAGTACTCAGCCGATGTCAAACTTTCAACGATCCATGAAGAACAGCGCAGTTCTGCCTGACAGCATGGAGGCACTAAGGGTTTACGCATACGCGATACCAGCGACTCCGAAATGCAGCACAAATCTAAATCAATGTCCTCAATTCGTTTTGATTTCATCAGGAAACGCTTGGGCTTTGTACATGCGCTCGCCTACATAAATTTACAAGTAATTTCTGTCGAGGACTGGCTTTCACTGCTAGAATTGTGAACTACCCCGTGTATCGGCGTATGCAGCAATCTCCTTTCCTGCTCCATGCCGACTACCATCGTCCGAGTGTGAATCGTCTCCTCGACTAACGATCTCAATGGTAAACGCTCCATCATCCATAGCACCCACTGAGTCTGAGCTCAGTGTCGACTTCTGCGCTCGTACGGGCGGCGCTTCAAACTGCATCGTCGAGTGCTCTGGTTCCTGCTTAGGGGGATGATATTTATTCCAGAGGCGATTCGCTGCTGCCACCAGGACAGCAAAGTTGGATATGATTACGGAGACAGAGAGCTATGCTAGTCGTGTAAGTGAAAGCAATCAAACGAATAAGAAGTTCGTACCTCAGCGTTACTGACAACAATAGATATCTGCGTGTTCTGGAGTAGATACACGGCATGAACGATTGAAACGATTGACGTGAAGCCGCCGACAGCGAATGATACGCCCAAGCGGAGTTTTTGCATCTTGATCTCATTCGACTGCATGTACCTGAGAAGTAAAAGAGGAGTCGCGACGAGTACAATGTCCGCAAAGACGTCGGCTAGAGTCACTCGAGTTAGAATACACATCGGGGAAAGTAATATAACACCAACTGGTGATTTGGGTTATCGCTACACTCCTGCCCAAGACACACTGTGGGACTGGATCTCTCTTCCAGTGTGTGTGGCGATCTTGGGGTTCGCATACCCAGAAGACCTGAGCAATAAGGATAAGCAGTGCGATGAGAAACAGCGCGGTCGCCGTGTAAAGCCGCTTCTGATACGACCCAAGACGTATGATGTTCGCCATGAGGGACAGCCGTGAGATCCTTTACTACCGTGCTTAATTATGCGGCTGGAAAAATACGGACGCTCACGTACCATATTGTCATATCAAAGGTGACTGCGAAGATATAGTACAGCGCTACACGAGATCCTTGAGGAATCGCGCTCCCATCTACATCGGAACTCATCGTCAATGTCCGTTCGTTCGCGCGTGCGATGCTTCTTTTACCTCGGAGGTTATAATAAAGACCCCCAGTCGTCGCTGTCACGGCCAATAACACGAGTGCGCCTAATGCAAGCCCATCGTCCCACCAAAAACGCCTGAACCGCAAAGCGACCCGAAGTAGCGTTGTAATTGCAGCGATCGTCATCCCCACAGATGCGGAAACTACATAGGCGGACATGAGACGAGGATATCGATGCCTTGTCTGACAAACAGACTCACCAAAGATTTTGCGGTGGACGTCATCATCGATCTCACCAGCAAGAGAGCGTGCCTCGAACACGGAAGACCCAAGGATCTGCCTAGCCTGGGGACTTGGAGGCATCTTGCCAAGCGGGGAAGAAGCAGACCTCCACGGGCTCTGGACGTCCGCGTTATAAACGCCATGCCCAAGAAAAGATGCCGAGCCAGCTGCGTGATGAATGTACAGGCACTGACTTTCTCTGGTGCAGTTGGAGGTACATGATGAGAATTAGTGACCAAATGGATAGATTGAGATCAATCTATCTGATTGGGATGATGTAGATCAGAAGGGGGTTTGATAGCACGAGTCCAGGCATTCGGCTTCGGCATGTAAGAGTGGGTAGTAGGAGTATAGAAGGATGTGTTCACTTCTACAAGCCTACATCACTTTGAATCGCATAGCAAACGGGTCTGAAAGGCTTACCGCACTTATTATGACACCAACTCTACCTTGAGGAGTGCCTTTGACATGTTCTCGGCATGTCATGGAATGAATAGCTACTATTAATGAAGCTCTTCAGTACTCTGTTAGACTGATCTCTGTTGACAACAAGCGCAGTTCTGTCAAGAAATGTATGGCATTCGCGGTTTTAGGCCAGGCTTCAAGATTCATGTCCAACTCCACCCACACATTTTATATTCCGGTGCTGACCATGCATTGACAGTCGCGGCCGACTGATGCTATCTCAGGCAAAGCGACGAATCCAACTGGGACGATCCTTCTCTCGGCATCGTTGTCCACGCACTCTAATCCGACGCCCTTGCGGACGTCGTCGATTGGGAAGACGCTGGCTCGAACAAGAGCGCAGACTTTGTTGTCCGCCGCCGTGTACCTCCCAACGACAACTTCGTCGGCGTAGCTGGGGGTATTTTCAGCACAAACGACGACTCGGCTCCACCCGACTCCGTACAGAAGCGCGGTATCATGGGTATTAGAAGGGATCTGCTGGTTATGGATGATACCTTCCGCGTCCGGCATGACGGTGGTACAACACACGTGAACAAAGACGACTCGGTTTGGAAGACGTGGAGTTCGAAATGGGGTTCCCGTAGGCTTTGATTCCAGTATGAGGACAAGAAGCGCCGTCGAGGGATCTATCTTTCTCCTTGGACCATAGCAAGACTTTGTTAATGCCGGTGACTGGACCTCTATCGCCTGTGCATTCTGCAACGGTAACGACTCCTGCCCAACAGCTAAAGCGTATCTCCCAAGGGCGATCCTGCCAGAAAGATATCGAAGCGTTACAAGTTGAGGACCATGACAAATTATGATTCCGCAAAAGCCTTGGCGCAGGAGGAAATAATGTTTGTTTTTTCTTGAATACCTTGAGTTTTCTTTCAACATGGTACTTCGTTGAGAATACGTACATGGCAGTAATGATTGCCACGCCTGCCCACTGCCGGCGATGACTAGGCCTATTGGAGCTTCAAAAGTCAATACATGACCATCACCAGGTAAGTCCATACGTGACTAAAAGGAAAGCAGGAAGTATGTTGAGGATGCCGAAGGCTTTGCATAAGGCCAGCGCAGATACAGACCTTGTAGAAAAGAAGAGCTGGGTGAGGCGCCCTGAAAGACGCGTATAGAGCAACTGCGGGTCGCGTGCAGGTCCTGGACTTGCGACGCAGACATGATCAGAGATGGCGGCCTGGTTGATACAGGTAGATAGTCATCATCGCTGTCGACTACTGGACGTAATAGTTGTAGGCGAAACAGTAGCGAGGTAGAATTGTAGGAGGCTCGCAGTGAGAGTCAAACTTACGTTGTGCCTGCCGAGAAGCCGACGATTTGGGCTCTAGCCGCCCTTCCTTTTCAGGCCGGTTACAACCTAGTCTCAACCACGACTTACACTCTGAAGACTTGGGGCCAAAAGCCAGTCGAAGTTTGGTGTAATTCGATCGGAACAGACCTCGCGAAATGGCCGTCTACAGAATACCGGCGTTCACAGATATCCTTGATCCATCTGCATGTATTGCTGGCAGTACATTTGATTAAAACCAAACTTGAACGAGTCCCTCTCAGGCTCGCCAATGGACATTCGTGACGTTTACGCTTGCTTACTCAGTCGATATAGCTGTGGCCAATCGTGTGCTGGAACCAAGATAAAAGCATCGGAGAGCAACGGCACTTTGACATTCCGAATCTTTGTGGCGACTGTGGCGGCTGTCAATACCATGACCTCGGGCTTTTTTCTTGTGATCGAAAAACACTCCTCCGCTTTTCTCGACACTGGCGCACAGCGTAGTAAAACCTTGTAAGCCCAGAATGTTAACTGATTTCCCACACGGCCTGTCAAAATCCTTCCTTGCTATTTCATCCAAAGGTACGTCTTCTGGTTCTGTCTTTGCGATGGAATCGGATAGAATACGACGTTACTCCGTCATAGTCGAGTTTACCGGAGCTACAGTTCACCGTTGAACGCCACTAAATTATGCCTGTATCGACTCGGATACCGCTCAACCAGAGATCCTGACTACACCTTCGAAGGGCGACGCTCCCACCTCTGAGTCTGCCGATAAGTAGGAGGAAGTGTAGGTGTGAAGAGCCGACGACATCAATCATGATGGCGCGAATCCTAGACTGTAGTGTACGAAGTATTCTATATGTTCTCTCTCCAAAAATTTCTCTGCTTTTAACGCAAGCGAGGTGTGAAGCTCCCACAGTGAATCGTCGGCTGCAACTTTGCGGTGGTAGAAATCTATTTCCTCACTCCACCTTACTGTCGACATTACAGTATAGTTTGCTCAGTATTGCTATAAGTAGTGAGGTACTATCAAAGAGCATCATAATCAACTTGAATTCCTACTGAAGTTATGGTTCCGATTCAGAATCAGAGTCATCGGCAACTTTATCGGCTTCAAGTTAATCCGCTCCTTCCTTCCAACCGTTTCTGGACACAAACCACCACGGCCCTGCCTCATTGCTTATTCCCATTTAAGACGAACAATGGGGCTTCTCAAAGTGTCCTGATAATGCACAAGGGCCACACCGTGACCGAGCTTTGACCGCGTCCACAGCGTCGTCGTCGTGGTCTTATACTGTATATCAATGGGCCCGTGAGCCTCAGCGCCTCTCTCCACGCACACACTTTAACGCCACTCAATTATGCCTGTCCCGACACCGCTCAAAGAGGTCGATATCAACCGTGACCGCGACGCGCCGCCGGTTTCTAGATCTGCTTCTCGACGACAACACCAACCACAACTCTCCTCGCGTGTGCCAGGGTGCGCACCTGGATCCTCGGGACCGAAGCTCAAGGAACGTCTGCACGAAGCGGAGACGGCCATCGTTCACGATACTCTGAATTTGGCTGGGGTATCGGTGCACGAGTTGGAAGGGACATCGCTCGGCCCGGGTACGGTTCTGGATGGGCTCGGTGATGAGCATGTTTATTATCATCTTTGGGTGGCGACCAAGTTGGTGTTGGAGGATCTGTGAGTTGTGTCTCTGATTCTGAATCTAGTCTGATAAGTTCGATGTCCTGTAGGTCGGCGGGAAAGCTCCGGGCTCCGACTGTTTACGGTGCCGTGTTTGAACGACTGGTGAGCATGGTGGGGGTAGAGGGAATTGGCGCTTAAGGTTCAACAGGTCGTCGAACTGGGGAAAGCGCTGATAGAAAGATCCTCTGGACCGCATTTTACGTTTGTTGATACGAGATTGCATGATGATGGAGAAGCGATATGCGCTAGCGCGATACGGATGATTGATATGTTTGAGGAAGGTGGGGTCGAGAGAAAGAGGATTATCGTTTCGGTTGGTCCTTGTTATGCATCACTCTATTACTGGCTCATCAGGACCGTGTAGATTCCTGCGACGGAAGCCGGTCTACGGGCGATCAATGAACTCTACTACGAGCATGGCATCCAATCGAATGCGGTATATGTTAGCGGGATAGCTCATGCCGCGGCGTGTACAGAGGCTGGGGCGAAAGCCGTTTCACTCTCAGTTGGGCCGGTTCGTTCCTCCCTTCTCTGCTTGACGCTCGTTAACCGAAACTGTCTCACCAGGTCCTGGACTGGTACGAGAAGAAGCGCAAAACGACCTATGTCAATCTGAGCAGACATCCTGGGATGGAAGTCATCCAAGCGACATCCGTCTATTTTAAGCTCCGTGATATTTCTTGTCAATTGATAGGGACCAGTTTGAGAACGGTTCGCACAGTTTTTTTTGGACGCGTTGGTCGTCTGCTGACCGTCGTTGGTAGATTGACGAAGTAGGCCCATTAGGATGTCTGAACGCGGTCACGCTATCGGATAAACTGGTTGCTT
Organism: Hymenopellis raphanipes; assembly: GCA_003314085.1. Lineage (NCBI taxonomy): Eukaryota > Fungi > Basidiomycota > Agaricomycetes > Agaricales > Physalacriaceae > Hymenopellis > Hymenopellis raphanipes. The sequence goes on from QLPD01003670.1 coordinate 12,308, forward strand.
CTTTGGAAGTGTGTCCTTCCTTCGACGTGCTCGGGGAAGTCGCAGAGTCGTCCCCGGCGTACGCTCGAGCTGAGGAAGTCAAGATTCCGGTGTCCCCGCCGCATCGGGGGTTGCTGTCGAGGCTTTCGTCTATGTCGAGGGAGATGATGAAGGGGATAACGATGAACACGCTAGGACGTATGAAATATAAGATGGGGAGGATCGATGAAGTGATATATAAGGAGGTCAAGGCGCAGATGTTGTTCCAGGACAACCGTGTTATTGCGCTGTTGAAGACGGGGAGGGGGTCGCCTTCGCCTGTGTCGACTCCGACGAAGAGGGCTGATGCCGAAGCGTCTCCGCCCAAGCGGAAGCCTGGCGCGAGAACGAGGAAAGCGAGCGTGAGTTTGTCGAGTAGGGAGTTGGAGGAGAAGGTTCCTCCCAAGGCTGCCGAGAAGGATGATGGGAAACGACGGAAAGATTTATTGGATGCTGTTAGGCGGACGTTGATCCTGGAGGAAGAGCTTGCTGCGAGGAAGGACGAGAGGAAGCCTGTGGAGGGTTTAGATTATTTTTAATGTTATTATGTTCAGTAATGCTATCATGATGTAGTCGCCACGAATATATGGTACTTATGTGGAGAGCTTGCGGGAACTCTTCGCCCCTATGTCATCTGAGGTTTTTGATATACTAGACGTTGATGAATAGAACCACGGGAAAACTATAGCTGTGTTGGCAGTTTCCAGTGAAGATCCAAAGGTGCCACACAAGGGTGGATCTACACCAGATTCAATCGAGGTGCCAGGGGTAAACATTCAAGCTAGATTGAAATAGATAAAGGTCAGTGCACATCTGTAGCTCAGCTCGTAGAGCATCAAATGATCATCCATTTGAGATGCCTGTTCAAGTCAGGCCAGATGTACATATACTTACCACTAGCCTATCTGTTTTTTTTTCATCCGGATTACAAGGATTTGGGATGCGCAGTGCCCAGGAGGTGGCAGCTGGCTGTTTTTGAGGTCTACTGATCGTAAGTCCATCACGACGTTGTCCTTCACAATTCTTATTGAACCAGCTGGGAAGCCCGATATGGCCGTCAAGAGTGAGGACGGGTGGGATGTAAGAGCGTCTGCCACGCTATACATTGGCAGGTCAGATAGGTATTAGGTGAAGATTGTCGAACGATAAGGGTGGTGAGAGCCACCAGACAACAGTCGGACGCCACAAATCCGGCGTCGACCGAACCGCGCTTAGGCGGCGCGTGCTCCTCTCCGGTGAAGATCCAAAGGCGCTACACAAGGACGTGTCGGGCAAGGGCACGGGCGGAGAGGATCTACACAGCGAAGGAAATGAAGGAGGCGAGTGCGATGGGCGGGAGAAAATTCAATATAGACTCAACTTGAAACAAATAAGGGTAAGTGTACATCCGTAGCTCAGCTCGCAGAGCATCAAATTGATCATCCATTTGAGATGCCTGTTCAAGTCAGGCCGGATGTATTTTATCTGTGTCACAGAGTTTTGCTGAACTTGCAATATTTTTATCTAGGGTGGCGCAGTAAACCTCCGGGGGGTGTTAGTAACGGTATTGATACCGACCCCCTCGGAGGCTATGGTTTTGAAACCGTTACTAACGGTTTCGATACCGGCACGTGATTATTCACGTGATCTGTGTGGCGTCAATTTTCGCAAAGGGTCTCCTATCATCTGCCCGGGTGTTCCGTGCTATAAACTGTGACTCATAACAAGTAAATAGAGCTTCTCCAGTGCTGTTTTCCTTTTGAGATCTGCCATACTGTGAGTTGCAAGGGCGAATGAAGAAACAGCCACGAAATTTAGCCGAGAAAGTCACGTGAATAGTCACGTGCCGGTATCGAAACCTACCTCCCCGGCAGGGTAGGTTTCAATACCGTATCGATACCGTTAATAACCGCAGTAAACCCGAGGTGTATCAAAACCTAGGGTTTACTGCGCCACCCTATTTTTATCATCCAGGTTCCAAGGATTTGGGATGCGCAGGTGACTGTCTTTGACATCTAGCAGTTGAGGAACTGATTGTACGTTAATCACGACGTCGTCCTTCCAAGTTCTTGTTCGAAACGCCCGTCAACCAAATCAAGACAGATAGGCCCCGGGAAGCTCCCCTATACCGCCGGCGATTTTTGGACTTTTGAGGGCTCAAAATCGATGAAAACCCCGGCGAAAATTTGGACTTTCGAGGGCAATTCGAGCTGAGGTCCGGCGAAGATTGGACTTTTTAGGGACGAGGAACCCATCTTGAGGTGCTGATGGACACATGCATAGTCAACGGGCTTTGCTGTGCAAGCTAGCCATTGGCGGATTGCTTTCATGGTTGCCTAGGTGTTCGAATCCCGCTGTCAGCGCTGTTTTACGTCGCTGAGAATGGTGGGTGGCGAATACGGCTTTTTAAATGTCGTGACATCGATCACGTGAGGTGACCGACCTCGGTGATTTTTGGACTTTTGGCACCCAGAAATTTGTACTTTTGAGGGCCTTGGGGTCGCCGGTGGTATAGGGGAGCTTCCCGGGGCCTAGACAGATGGACATATGGACATTATGCTCTAGTACAGGGCAGATAGGTATTAAGTCGAAAACAATGGTGGTTATGAGACAACAGACGCCACAAATCGTCGACCGAACGCGCTTAGGAGTGTCTTCGGACGCTTCTGAGTAACCCCCGCCTCCTGAGTCTGGTGGTCTTTCTCGATGTGCCTGCTCCGATAATAGATTCAGTGATCTACAGAGTCGTAGGTTTGGCGCAAGTTGGTCAAATGTTTTCAGCGGGAAGATGGACTGGTTGTACGCCACACGATCCAGAGTTTGCCTCGACGCGTAAAAGGACGAGGTACCGGCGGCCTCTTTTCCCTTCGGATCAAAAACAAGGGGAGGTCGGCATGAGTCATTTGCAAATTCGATTACCTCTGAGATCGCAGCCGGATCGCAGCGTTCGCGCAGTGGCTTGCTCCAATGAACGATGTACGGTCTCTTGCTCGCCTACGACCTCATTGTCGTGCACGATGAGCCACAAACCCTCGATACCGTCCAAAAGTTCCGCGGACTACATCCTACAACGCTAAAACAGTTGTCCTCACGTGCCGAGGCACGGTTGGTAACCAGAATTCTGATGATTCGGACCTAGCTATTTCTTGACACCTAGTTTCATCTTTACCGCCACCTCCATCTTCCTTCGAGCTCGCTGGGCAGCACGACGCCGTCGCTCACTCGCTCGCCGTCCATCATCCTGGACCCCACATTCTTTTATTTACGGCCTCTCCTTACCG
>QLPD01003671.1:0-13723 GCA_003314085.1 Hymenopellis raphanipes
TGAGTATTTTAAACTTCAAGAGGAATTCTGAATGCACCTTCCAGGCATATGTATTAAGCTGCATTGGCCCCGGGACATACTGAGGGTGAGGGTAACGTGAGATGGACACACGCGTCGCTCGAGCACACCAAAGTGAGACGTATGAATCCCACAGCCCAGAAAAAGCACTGGGAGTTTGAGTTGCCCGGAGCAATGACGGCCTCTTTTCGCTGCATTTTAGCTGTCCTCAACCGTGTGTTGCACTCAAGTCATTTCCCGACCTATCGGGATTCGCGTACTACTGTTTCAACTTGGATATATGGTTAGCCAGAGTGGAGTCATTCTCATGAAAATATGGGTCACCCTAATACCATCACTACCATCGCCGGCGAGTCTCGAAGAGCTTCACGTCCGCAGGTTTCAGGATTTAGGACGAGGATCGCAGACACACGTCCATCAGAACTATTGGCAAGAAAACTAGAATTCAGTCTGGCGTTTGGTCCTCCTCGTGATCGGTTCGAAGCGAGGGAGGGAAAAGATGCATTAATTGACCGCACGCATATACATAGAACAATCGATGCGTTTATTTATCGACTCCTGGTAGTTATTAGTGACAATTCTCGGACGCTAGAACAGATGAAAGACTGACTGTCATAAATAACCCGGCCGCAAATGACCTCTCCTTCGTCGTTCGTTCCGAAGCAGTACAAGGCCAAGCGAATCTCGCCGTCGACCTCTTGGACAGTAATAATCTAGGAGTGCCCAGTGCGTTTCGTATTCGGACAGAGAGTATAAACATCGCCGTACCTCAAGTGTCTTCCATCCGTCTTTGACACTCTCGTAGGAGGTGAAGACCAGTTCGGTAGTGGGCTTCAGTCCCTTCCAAGCGTCTTTCAAGTAGTCCTCGGACAAGTCGCCAAGGATGGCGAGCACAGTGCGCTTCTTAACGAGACCAAGGACGGGGTTTTTCTCCTCAACAGAGGTGCCATCGAGGCGTCTGTTGTTTGTAAAGCCAGGAATTCCAGCGACTTCCGCAAGGGAGTCCAGAGAGGTATTGGTGTGGGTGATAGTCAACGCGACGGGCGCGCTGGTGACGGCCTTGCGAACCACCCAGCCGACCTTCTGAATCTGCATTAATTCTTCCATGTTCGTAGATAACTGCTTGTTCTATTATCAAGTATGTGAGCGTAATAACGCGAGATGAAAAGGAAACACCCACCAGCTTATATTTTCCGGACAAGTTTTCGGGAGTGAAAGAGGCCATTAGTGGTGATGGGAATGGAAGAGCGAAGGATGGGTGCTATAGAGTCCATAGTAAGCACTGGGACTTATACTCTCCAGCAAGGTCGTTTCTTCGCGTCAGTCCCGAAAGACTTCAGCGGAATGCAAAAACGGAGAAAATGAAACATTCAATGCTGTTCGTTCAGGACATCGGTATTGTCAGCGGTCGTACAGGCGTCCAAGACTCTGTCGGGCTGATTGGCGACGCGTTCTGCCTCTGTCGCAATGGGCAGAAGAAGAAAGAGCAAGAGTGATTGGTGACCCTAGGACGCGATGCCGTTTGATCCGAAGCGGGTCAGACTTAATCCGCTTTCCGTTGTGGCGATAATCACGATGTACTTTCGACGATCCAGGAAGAACAGCGCAGTTCTGCCTGACAGCATGGAGGCACTAAGGGTTTATGCATACGCGATACCAGCGACTCCGAAATGCAGCACAAATCTAAATCCATGTCCTCAATTCGTTTTGGTTTCATCAGGAAACGCTTGGGCTTTGTACATGCACTCGCCTACATAAATTTACAAGTAAGTTCTGTCGAGGCCTGCCTTGCACTGCTAGAATTGTGAACTACCCCGTGTATCGGCATATGCAGTAATCTCCTTTCCTGCTCCATGGCGACTACCATCGTCCGAGTGTGAATCGTCTCCTCGACTAACGATCTCAATGGTAAACGCTCCATCATCCATAGCACCCACTGAGTCTGAGCTCAGTGTCGACTTCTGCGCCCGTACAGGCGGCGCTTCAAACTGCATCGTCGAATGCTCTGGTTCCTGCTTAGGTGGATGATACTTATTCCAAAGGCGATTCCCCGCTGCCACAAGAACCGCAAAGTTGGATATGATTACGGAGACAGAGAGCTATAGGTAGTCTTGTAAGCGAAAGCAATCAAATGAAGAAGTTCGTACCTCGGCGTTACTGACAACGATAGATATCTGCGTGTTCTGGAGTAGATACACGGCATGAACGATTGAAACGATTGACGTGAAGCCGCCGACAGCGAATGATACGCCCAAGCGGAGTTTTTGCATCTTGATCTCGTTCGACTGCATGTACCTGAGAAGTAAAAGAGGAGCTGCGACGAGTACAATGTCCGCAAAGACGTCGGCTAGAGTCACTCGCGTTAGAATACACATCGGGAAAGCAATGTGACACCGACTGGTAATTTGTGTTATCGCTACGCTCCTGCCCAAGACACACTGTGGAACTGGATCGCTCTTCCAGTGTGTGTGGCGATCTTGGGGTTCGCACACCCAGAAGACCTGAGCAATAAGGATAAGCAGTGCGACGAGAAACAGTGCGGTCGCCGTGTAAAGCCGCTTCTGAAACGACCCAAGACGGATGATGTTCGCCATGAGGGACAGCCGTGAGATCCTTTAGTTCCTTGCTTAATTATGCGGAAAGAAAAATATAGACGCTCACGTACCATATTGTCATATCAAAGGTGACTGCGAAGATGTAGTACAGCGCTACGCGAGATCTTTGAGGAATCGCGCTCCCATCTATATGGGAACTCATGGTCAATGTCCGTTCGTTCGCGCGTACGATGCTTCTTTACCTCGGAGGTTATAATAAAGACCCCCAGTCGTCGCTGTCACAGCCAATAACGCGAGCGCGCCTAATGCAAGCCCATCGTCCCACCAGAAACGTCTGAACCGCAAAGCGACCCGAAGTAGCGTTGCAATTGCAGCGATCGTCATCCCCACAGATGCGGAAACTACATAGGCGGACATGAGAGGAGGATATCGATGCCTTGTCTGACAAACAGACTCACCAAAGATTTTGCGGTGTACGTCGTCATCGATCTCACCAGCAAGAGAGCGTGCTTCGAACACGGAAGACCCAAGGATCTGCCGAGCCTGGGGACTCGGAGGCATCTTACCAAGCGGGGAAGAAGCAGATTTCATGGGCACTCGGGACGCCCGCGTTATAAACGCCATCCCCAAGAAAAGATGCCGAGCCAGCTGCGTGATGAATGTACAGGCACTGGCTTTCTCTGGTGCAATTGGAAGTACATAGTGAGAATTAGTGACCATATGGATAGATTGAGATCAATCTGTCTGATTGGGATGATGTAGATCAGAAGGGGGTTTGATAGCACGAGTCGAGGCGTTCGGGCATGTAAGAGTGAGTAGAGAAGGATGTGCTCCCTTCTACAAGCCTACATCAGCTTGAATCGCATCGCAAAGGGGTCTGAAAGGCTTACCGCACTTATTATGACACCAACTCTACTTTGAGGAGTGGCTTTGACATGTTCTCGGCATGTCATGGAATGAATAGCTACTATTAATGAAGCGCTTCAGTGCTTTGTTAGACTGATCTTTGTTGACAACAAGCGCAGTTCTGTCAAGAAATGTATGGCATCCGCGGTTTTAGGTCAGGCTTCAAGCTTCATGTCCAACTCCACCCACACGTTCTATATTCTGGTGCTGACCAAGCATTGACAGTCGCGGCCGACTGATACTATCTCAGGCAAAGCGCCGAATCCAACTGGGACGATCCTTCTCTCAGCATCGTTGTCCACGCACTCGAATCCGACGCCCTTGCAGACGTCGTCAATTAGGAAGACGCTGGCTCGGGTAAGAGCGCAGCATTTGCTCTGTAGCGCGGCGTACCTCCCAACGACAACTACGTCGTCGTCGGAGGGATATTCAGCACAAATCCACTATGGGCTCCGCCCGACTCGGTGCAGAAGCGCGGTATCAAGGCCGTCAGGAGGGATCTGGTGCTTATGGACGATACGTTCCAAGTCTGGAATGACGCTGGTACAGGCGCGACCAAAGACGGGTCAATTTGGAAGACGTGGAGTAATCTTGGGGCTTCCCCGTGGGCTTTGATTCCCATGCTAGGACATGATGCGCCGCCAAGGAATCTGTCTTTCTCCTTGGACCTTGGCGAGAGCTTGTTGATACGGGGGTGAGTTGGGGACCATGACAAATGATCGTTCAGCAAAAGTCCTGATGTAGTAGGCACAGGAGTAAATTTTTGTTCTTGCTTGAATCCTTTGAGTTTTCTTTCATCGTGATATTTAGTTGAAAACACGTACATGGCAGTAAGGTCTGACATGCTTGCCCGCTGCTGGCGATGACTAGTCTTATTGGCGCTTAAAAGTTGTGACAAGCCACCAACCAGGTAAAATCCACGCGCGACTAAAAGGAAAGTAGGAAGTATGTTGAGGATGACAGATGATTTGCATCAGGCCAGCGTAGACACGGACCTTGTAGAAAGGGGAAGAATCATGGCACAGCAAGATGATAAGGTGCCGATATAAGAGCTGGATGAGGGGTCTTGTCTAGATCAAAGTGTCAGCTTTGATCGAGTCTGCCTAAGGGAGACTATGAGAGACGCGTATAGAGCAAGCGCGACTCCGCGTGGAGGTCCCGGACTTGCGACGCAGACATGATCAGAGATGGCGTCCGGTTGATACAGGTAGGTAGATAGTCCTCGTCGTTGTCGACTACTGGACTTCATTATGTAACATAATAGGTGTAGGTGAAACCGTAGCAAGGCAGAATTTCTGTAGGGTCGCCGTCGTGCAGTCGCCGTAAGAGTCAAAGTTGAAGTTGAATGCCTGCCGAGAAGCCGACAATTGGGGCTCCTTTTCAAGCCGGCTACAACCTCGTCTCAACCACGACTCACACTCTGAAGACTTGGGGCCAAAAACCAGTCGAAGTCTGGCCCAATTCGATTTGGCTCTTTGGAACAGACCTCGCGAAATGGCCGTCTCCAAAGAATAGCGGCGCTCAGAGGTCAAACTAATCATCCGAGTATCTCTGATTCCTCTGCATCTTAGTTGGCTCACCAGCTGGCGTACATTTGATTAAACCAAACTTGAACGAGTCGCCCTCAGGCTCGCCCTACGCTCGCCGATGGACATTCGTGACGTTTACACTTGCTTACTCAGTCGATATAGGTGTACAAGATAAGCACCGGATACCAACGGCGCTTCGACATTCCGAATCTTTGTGGCGACTGTGGCGGCCGTCAGTGCCATAACCTCGGGCTTTTTTCTTGTGATCGAAAAACACCCTCCGCTCCTCTCGAAATTGGCGCACAGCGTAGTAAAACCTTGTAAGCCCAGAATGTTAACTGATCTCCCACACGGCCTGTCAAAATACTTTCTTGCTATTTCATCCAAAGGTACGCCCCGTTCTGTCTTTGAGATGGAATCGGATAGAATACGACGTGACTCCGTCATAGTCGAGTTTACCGGAGCTACAGTTCACCGCGGCGCACAGGTATAAATGCTAAGGCTGGCGAGTACAAATCCCATAACTCCCCAATCTTCTCCCGCACATCCAACACAGACACAGACATGTCCTTGCCAAAACGCTGCCTTGGCGTATAAACGCGTCACATTCGTGAACAAGATGGCGGACACCGCTGATTTAGGTGCAAGGGATAACATGTCTACTTGGCGCCCTACTCGTAAGTCGGCAAATTTCTCCCCAAAGACACCCATTCACCGTTCTCTATAGTTGAAAGCGGTTGGTACTACCTCGGCCAAGGTGCATCCAACGACTTGACCACTGCTCCGTCCGGCGTCGTTGTCCATGCACTGGAAGACGGCGCGCTGAAAGACGTTACATCTTGGGAGCGCGTATGGACCGACGACGGCTCCCCAAACACTAAAGACTACGCCTTTTGGCGCGGTGTGGCCCCCTAACTCGAACTACGCCCTCATCGGCGCCTTGCATCGGCGGCATCTTTAGTACCGGCGCCAACTATGCCGCGCCCGATTCAGCTCAGACGTACGGTATCAAGGCGATCGGGAGGGATCTCCTGAAGATTGCTCCTACGTTCCTGCTGTGGGACGACAAGTGGTCTGGGGCGAAGAATGATTCGTCCGTGTGGCTCGCGCTCGACTTTAATGGCATCGCAACGGGTGCGATGATTCCTATGCCCGAGTATCTCCAGCCGCCGCAGGATATGGGCTTGGCTTTGGACCCTGCCATGGTCCTTGAGATCACATCGTCCAGTGCTACAGAGGTAACGTGTCCTTCTTAACGGCTTATAGGTTAGTGCCTGATCATGTTTTTGAAGGGCGACACTACTACCTCTGAGTCTACCGACAAGTAGGAGGAAGGTGTCTGAGAATGGTCATGTCGTGAATCCTAGACTGTAGTGTACTTGCGCTCGAAGTTTTCTGTCCAACACTTTCTCTGTTTTTTAATGCAAGCTAGGTATGAAGCTCACAAGAACCGTCAGTTACTGCCACTGCATCTTCTTCCTTATTGAGAGTCTGGTCCTGAAGTTCGTTCCCTCCCGAACCGCAGACGATTGTGGGTGCTTGTGTCCGTCCTTTTTTCATTGTTGGAGCCTGCGGCTACAATGGTCTGTACCCATGCGTCAAAAAATTGAATGCTATTTGACGTATCACACATCCTTCATTGTTCAAGTTGCAATGAAAATTCAGAGATCAACACAAGGCAAAAAATAGAGAATGTGTAGCTTTAAGACAGCCAGCCTGACTTGAACAGACATCTCACATTTAGTGATTTGACGCTCTACGAGCTGAGCTACGGCTGTGTACGTCGCCACAACAGTCTGATTCAAGGTCTGATTGCAAATTTGCAATGGTCCGGTGGTAGAAATCTATTTCCTCTCTGTTATAAGTAGTGGGGTGCTATCAAAGAGCATCATAATGAACTTGGATTGAAGATTCCTAGTTGGTCCCGATTCAGAGTCGTCGGCAACTTTATCGGCTTCAAGTTGATCCGCTCCTTCCTTCAAACCGCCATGTTCGCTCTGAGTCTTCACCACCACGTCCTGCATAGCAAAGAGCGTAACACTAGATCTCCCCTCCAGTCATCAAACAACTACGATCTCCGTTTCTGGACACAAACCACCACGGCCCTGCATCATTACTACTTGTTCCCATTTAAGACGAACAATGGGGTTTCTCAAAGTGTCCTGGGCCACACCGTGACCGAGCTTTGACCGCGTCCACAGCGTCGTCGTCGTGGTCTTATACCGTATATCAATGGGCCCGTGAGCCTCAAACGCCTCTCTCCACGCACATTAACGTTAACGCCACTCAATCATGCCTGTACCAACGCCGCTCAAAGAGGTCGATATCAACCGCGACGCGCCGCCGGTTTCTAGATCTGCTTCTCGACGACGGCCACAACAACAAGTCCGGAATACTACTACTACCTCCTCGGCGTGCGCGACTGGACCAAAGCTCAAGGAACGTCTGCACGAAGCGGAGACAGCCATCGTTCACGATACTCTGGATCTGGCTGGAGTATCGGTGCACGACTTGGAAGGAACATCGCTCGGCCCGGGTACGGTTCTGGATGGGCTCGGCGATGAGCATGTTTATTATCATCTTTGGGTGGCGACCAAGTTGGTGTTGGAGGATTTGTGAGTGGAGTGCCTCTCTGAATCTAGATCTCGCTGATTTCGATCATGTAGGTCGGCGGGAAAGCTACGCGCTCCGACTGTTTACGGTGCCGTGTTTGAACGACTGGTGAGCATGGTGGGGGTAGAGAGAATTGGCGCTTAAGGTTCAGCAGGTCGTCGAACTGGGGAAAGCGCTGATAGAGAGATCCTCTGGACCCCATTTTACGTTTGTTGATACGAGATTGCATGATGATGGAGAAGCGATATGCGCTAGCGCGATACGGACGATTGATATGTTTGAGGAAGGTGGGGTCGAGAGAAAGAGGATTATCGTTTCGGTTGGTCCTTACTCCACATCGCTCCATTACAGGCTCATCTGGACCTTGTAGATTCCAGCGACAGAAGCTGGTCTACGAGCGATCAATGAACTGTACTACGAGCACCACATTCAATCGAATGCGGTATATGTTAGCGGGATAGCTCATGCTGCGGCGTGTGCAGAGGCTGGGGCGAAAGCCATCTCACTCTCAGTTGGGCCGGTTCGTTCATCCCTTCTTTGCTTGACGCTCGTTAACACTCATCAGGTCCTGGACTGGTACGAGAAGAAGCGCAAAACGACCTACGTCAATCTGAGCCGACATCCTGGGATGGAGGTTATCCAGGCGACATCTGTCTATTTCAAGCTCCGTGATATTCCTTGTCACTTGATGGGGACCAATTTGAGAACGGTTCGCACAACTTTTTTTTGGACGCGTTGCTCGTCTGCTGACCATCGTTCATTGGTAGATTGACGAAGTAGGCCCATTAGGGTGCCTAAACGCGGTCACGCTACCGGATAAACACGTCGCTTCTTTGGAAACCTGTCCTCCCTTCGACGTGCTCGGGGAAGTCGCAGAGTCGTCCCCGGCGTACGCTCGAGCTGAGGAGGTCAAGATTCCGGTGTCCCCGCCGCATCGAGGGTTGCTGTCGAGGCTGTCGTCTATGTCGAGGGAGATGATGAAGGGGATAACGATGAACACGCTGGGAAGGATGAAGTACAAGATGGGGAGGATAGATGAGGTCATATATAAGGAGGTCAAGGCGCAGATGTTGTTCCAGGATAACCGTGTTATTGCGCTGTTGAAGACGGGGAGGGGGTCGCCTTCGCCTGCGTCGACTCCGACGACGAAGAGGGCTGGGAAGCAGAAGGCTGATGGAGAGGCGTCTCCGCCCAAGCGGAAGCCTGGCCCGAGAACGAGGAAGGTGAGCATGAGCTTGTCTAGTAAGGATTTGGAGGAGAAGGTGCCTCCCAAGTCTGCTGAGAAGGATGATGGGAAACGACGGAAAGATCTTTTGGACGCTGTTAGGCGGACGTTGATCCTGGAGGGGGAGCTTGCTGCGAGGAAGGATGAGAGGAAGCCTGTTGAGGGTTTAGATTATTTTTAATGTTATTATGTTCAGCAATGCTATGATGGCCACGAATATATGCTACTTACTTATGGGGAGAGCTTGCCGCGCCTAGGGTTCCAAGCGTTCCTTGAGGCTTTGATATGACACAAGTCGATTGGCCCTGGATGGCCAGGCATCCTTTCGCAGATGACTCTCCAATGAGGATCCAAAGGCGCCACACAAGTGTGTGTCGGGTAAGGGCACAGGTGGGGAGGATCTACACAACATAGGGCAAGATTCAATCGAGGTGACAGGGGTGAAAAGTCAATCTAGATTGAAACAGATAAAGCTCATTGCACATCTGTAGCTCAGCTCGTAGAGCATCAAATTGATCATCCATTTGAGATGGCTGTTCAAGTCAGGCCGGATGTATTAGCTCTGGTTCCTTTCCTTTTTCTGAAGCAATGCTTGGGATTTTTCATCCAGATTCTAGATTCTACAGTAGATTCCAAGGATTTGATGGCTTTGTTTTGATGTTTACCAGTGGATGAACTGATTGTACTTCCTTCACGACGACGTGAGACAATTCTTGTTGAACCACAGAAGCCCGACACGGCCGTCAAGACTCAAGACGGGCTGGATGTAAGAGTGTCTGCCATGCTATACAGGACAGATAGGTATTAGGTGAAGATCGTCGAACGAGAAGGGTGGTGGGAGTCACCAGACAACAAACGCCACAAATCCGGCGTCGACCGAACCGCGCTTAGGTGAACGTGTCCGGTGAAGATCCAAAGGCGCTACACAAGGATGTGTCGGGCGAGGGCACGGGCGCAGAGGATCTACACAATGAGGGAAAGAGTGTGTGACGAGAGAAAATTTGATAAAGACTCAAACCAATAAGGGTAAGTGCACATCCGTAGCTCAGCTCGCAGAGCATCAAATTGATCATCCATTTGAGATGCCTGTTCAAGTCAGGCCGGATGTATGATACCTGCCTCAAATCGGTTTTTGGAAGCTATCCATTTTTCGTTTTTTTGGCATAAGGATTTGGGACAGGTGACTGTCTTTGACATCCGGTAGTCGAGGAACTGATTGTACGTTCATCACGACGTTGTCCTTCCAAGTTCTTGTTCGAAACGGCCGTCAACCAAATCAAGACAGAACGACATGGTATTATGCTCAAGGGCAGATAGGTATTAAGTCGAACAATAATGGTGGTTATGAGACAACAGACGCCACAAATGGTCGACGAACCGCGCTTAGGAGGTGTCCTCGTAAGTAAGTTCGGACGTGTCTCAGTAACCAACCCCCGCCTCCTGAGCCTGGTGGTCTTTCTCGATGTGCCTGCTCCAATAATAGATTCAGTGATCTACGCTAGGTTTGGCGCGAGTTGGTCAAAGTTTTCAGCGAGAAGATGGAATTCTTGTACGCCACACGGTCCAGAGTTTGCCTCGACGCGTAAAAGGACGAGGCACCGGCGGCCTCTTTTCCCTTCGGATCAAAACAAGGGGAGGTCGGCATGAGTCATTTGCAAATCCGATTACCTCTGAGATCGCAGCGTTCGCGCAGTGGCTTGCTCCAATGAACGATGTACCGTCTCTTGCTCGCCTACGACCTCATTGTCTTGCACGATGAGCCACAAACCCTCGATATCGTCTAAAAGTTCCGCGGACTACGTCCTACAACGCCCAAACGGTTATCCTCACGTGCCGAGGCACGGTTGGTAACCAGAATATTCTGATGATTCGGACCTAGCTATTTCTTGACACCTAGTTTCATCTTTACCGCCACCTCCATCTTCCTTCGAGCTCGCTGGGCAGCACGACGCCGTCGCCCTCTTGCTCGCCGTCCATCATCCTGGACCCCACATTCTTTTATTTACGGCCTCTCCTTACCGCAAAACGCCATGCTTAACCGTCTTTCTGACCACAAACTGCTCCGCGCGCGCCAGACTTCCTTGGGAGATTTCCTAAACGGCAATTCTGGCAATGGGAACGGAAATGGAAATGGAAACGGCAATGGGAATAGCGCCGCGGCGTCGTCTGTGTCGTCGCAGCCGTCGACTGGTGCTGGTATGTCGATAGTAATCCATTCGGCGAATTGAGGCCTGCTACTTATTACCGTATTAATAGCTTCTTCACAACCACCCGGTCAATCCTCTGCCTCTCCGTCATCCACGCCTGTGAGCGAGCCAACGTCGATTCCGCCGTCCACCTCCTCCCAAGCGCCCTCGACTTCCGTCCCGCCGAGTACAACCCAGGGTGCCCCGTCGACCACATCGACCTCCTCGTCCACTTCTTCTTCTTCATCTACATTTTCTTCTTCTTCTAGTTCCAGTTCATCTATTGTTACTACCTCTTCCCGCTCTACCGCCACATTGAGCGTACGTCTTAATTAGTACTCATTATGGTCATGTGCTAATTTTTACGAATAGACATCCTCCTCTTCGACTGTCGCGGGATTTGCCAAGACGTCGCTCGTCGTTGAAGCGGGCGACTCTAGCACGACGAGTTCCTTCCGCTCTGGCACCCATACCTCTGCTACTTTTGGTGAAGGCTCGACTGTTACGGCGAGTGATACGCCAACCGTATCTGGCGCTATCAACACAGGTGCTATAGTTGGTGGTATTGCCGGAGGTCTCATCGCACTTGCTGCCCTTGGCTTTGTCATTTGTTTCTTCATGGTGAGCTATTAATCAGTCTTTCCGGTCAAACAATCTAATCATTCGGATAGCGTCGCCGCAACCGCCGCAGACGTGCTGACGAGTTCAGCGCGTCGCAGTTCCGCCGTTCTGCTATGATCATGCCCGAGGATCACTTTGCCTCGAACCCGCCGGCGTCGCCCATCGTCCCACAGATGTATGAGCGCGGCCACAGTGTCGCTCCGTCTGTGACGAGCACGACGGGCCCCGGCGTGGCCGGCCAGGGTGCTGTTTATTATAACCAATCCCAGCCGCAGGATTTCAGGAACCAGTACGCGGACCACCCGTACGCGACGAGCCCTCCTCCGCGCACCCAGCCCCAGCCGCTGCAACAGCGTCCGCAGTATACTTTTGGCCAGGCTCCGAGTCCTGATAATGACTACCACGCCAATGTGATGTCGGACGAGGGGCACGGCGCGTATAGCTCTGAGCCGCAGATGCAGATGGCGTATAACGCCGAGGATTATTCGGGCTACCATGCGTATTCGCCTGATACGGCGCAGGGCTACGCGGGTGCTCATGCGGGCTATGCTGACGGTGGATATGCCGGTGCCCATGTCCGCACCAAGTCGTCGAACACTGTTGCTGATGACGCTTATGGTGGGATATAAGACAGTTTTCGTACCTATACACATACACCTACACCTATTTATGCCCCCCGCTTCCTATTTCTTTATATATGTGTTCATCATTTCTTGGTGGGAGTGGGTGTAACTTTTTTTATTGGTTTATTCTGTCTTTGCGATACCTACCCACAGTATTCCCCCGCTGCTCGGTTTATAGAGGGGCTGGTGTTGTGTGTGTGTTTTTTTCATCGATACGTGTTGCATTAGTACTTTGTTCGAGAACTTGGCAAGTATTGTATAGGTTGAGTACGACGTGTACGTCTGTGGCTCAAGCCAAATTACTTATTCTTTCAGTGGTGCTTGCGCTTTGTGGTTTTGGAGAGTCGGACGGGAGTAGGCGCAATGGCGTGAGTACTGTGTCAACAGGATCCATAATAGACGCGGATGGCGTGCGATGTGGCACACTTCTCTTTAAGCTTAAGCCTGTGCCATTCATGTATATATCTCTGCTCGTCCACCTAGTAACCAACAACGAGAAGTTGGAACTTGGGAAGGATCATGATATCGTGATCGTGATAAATGGCATACAATCAGTTCCTCAACTCGCTTGTTGTTGGCACCTGAGCGGAATCCGTTGAGCTTGGAATGAGAGTCTGGAGGAGTCGAGTCTGAACTCTGGATGAACAAAAGGATTCCCCTGGGAGAAAAAGGTAGGGCACTTTGACCATATATGTCCAGCCTGACTTGAACAGGCATCTCAAATGGAGGGTTGCTTAATTTGATGCTCTGCGAGCTGAGCTACGGACGTGGATGTCAGGGTCGTTGTTTGAGTGTATATCGAGTCTTCTTCCCACGAGCACTCCTCGACACCACGCGCCCTTGCCGATTCGGTTTCCTCTCCACACCCTTGTGTGGCGGGTGCCTTTCACCTCTCCAAACCATCATTGAATTCATACATGCAGGAGCTCGAGGACTCCTTGAGTGAAGTGCAATTGGTCGGAGGGTGCTGTTTGCTCAACTCGGAGCGATCACAAAACGGAATCAAAGTCGGCGATGTGCCCGACAGCCAGCAACTGTGGCGCAAGTGAACATTTTGTGCTTTGAAAATAACGTACTCATTTTACTCTAATCGCATCAGCCAGCCAGACAAGTATTCAATTTCAGTTGCCTGGGAAAAGGTTGATAAAAGTAGATTGGTCAACAGGAGTTGATACATCCGGCCTGTCTTGAACAGGCATGATGCTCTACAAGCTGAGCTACGGATGTGCAAGAACCTGTTCACTTTGCGGATCAACTTCGTCTGTCCTTTAAAGCTCAAACTATACCATACTCGAGCGTGTTGGTCGCTCCGTCACCCGCTAGTGCTCGAGGCTTTCTGTCTTGCCCTGAAATTCCGTGTTGTCTAGATCCAAGTTCAGGTAGCTCTCCGCCCGAGTTCTGCCCAGACTCTTGTGGGGCGGACACCTTTCAGTGCAAGTTTCAGTGA
>QLPD01003674.1:0-20783 GCA_003314085.1 Hymenopellis raphanipes
TGCTGTGTTGTTCTAATTAGGTCGCACGCGACGATGCTTGACAATTGACCTGGCCCATAACTCTACTCAACACAGACTCCAAGATTCTAACGAAAATCCTCACAATACAACTGGCAAAATTTTGCCACACCTAATCTACAAAAAATAGGACTCTGTACTGGGAAGAAACATTTTATAACCAAGTCAGACTAGTGAAAGTTGTAGCAGAGTACACAAGCCATAAATTCAAGGTGAACTGGGAAGTATGTCAAGGTGGCTTACAATCTGTTTAAACCTATGTTGAGGAGCAGGATGACTTCAACTACTTACCTACAATCAATCCTCAACAGATGATGCCATTACCAACCAAATTCAACATCAAGAAGATGCAAGTAATCCCCACTGACAAACAACCTATACAGGATACTCAAGACAGCAAAAGATTATGAGATCTGACATGAAGGCCTCACATTTAATAGAGAACCTATACCCTCAAGTTAAGCAAGATACACATCAACCAGAAGCAGAATAATGAGAGAAACCCATGGAACATTTAAGGTGTGACCTCTGGAAGAGTTACTAGCAAGGATACTTGAAAAACTAGAGCATAAAAACAACTTACCATGTAATGTGAAGGCTGAAAGGGTAACATCTTGACACCTGGGCTGTTGTGCAAGAACCTGAATGGATGCTGGAGAGCAAAAACCTGATGGACTGAATCCCAACAAAATGGAACCCGGCACCCGTGAAACCAAGAAATGCCGGAAGCCGAAAACAAACAGCATCGTAACGAGAACAAGACCGAACCAGTCAACCGCGAGAGGAGAGTCACCTTCAACGACCGTATCACAGTCTACCTTCCGCATGTGCCCAGAAGGCCAAAAACACCAGGAAAGACTGAAATTGAGGAAAGGAGCGCAGGTGCACCACCGACAACGCAAACCGTATACGCAGACGGGTGCTAAAATAAGAGTCATGCAGCAGCAGGAACGGTTCGGCGGTGAGTCGAGGACGACCTGCACAATGCACTCCGCATCCCACCGATTCCCGA
This sequence comes from Hymenopellis raphanipes, assembly GCA_003314085.1. NCBI lineage: Eukaryota > Fungi > Basidiomycota > Agaricomycetes > Agaricales > Physalacriaceae > Hymenopellis > Hymenopellis raphanipes. Next base: position 1,031 of record QLPD01003674.1, read on the forward strand.
ACCGAGGCCATTGGGATAACGCACGCTCCGGACCAAGCAGACGAGATAGAGGAGCTAAATATCATCAGTGACTCGATGACAATGCTTGAAGAAGCGACAACGCACCTGAGGAAACGCGAAGACAACGCATATATAGGGCAAAAAGACGTTGAGATGACCAAGGCAAGCGGCAATGATAGCCAGTCTTCAAATGAGAGAGGCCAAAACAATCCTCCAAAGCATTAAAGGACACTCCGGGGTACAAAGCAACGAAGAGGGTGACAAACTATCCACCCAAAGAATAATGCAGACGACACCCGACAATATCGGGTCGAGCTGACAAGAGCTAGGCTGTCGAAAAATAACCTGGCCTACGAGGCAATCAAAAACCCAATAAGAAGAACAAAGAGCAAAGCCTACCAATCCCAAGTAGTGAGAATAGAACGAGAAGGATGCTCCACAAGGCCCTCTGCTCCATATTTGTCTTGTCCGCCAACCAGTCGCGTAGTTTGTACGCGTCGTACACCGACATCCATAGGAAGTATTTGCTCTATTTTGTGAGGTCTTTGTGCCCGTTTCCTTTCCAGAGGTTCGCGTTGGATGGTAGTCTGTCGCCGGACTCTTTCTGGTGACATGCGCACAATGTGGCGAGACCAAATCCATGGAACACATAGCGACAGAAGGCAGGGCCACGGGGCTGAAAACGATCTAGCTAGTCAGAGGGATATGGGAGAAGCAAAGCGCAGACACCCTTACCCCAGCCAAGACACCAGCCCAGCCCAGCACAGTCGGCAAACGTCGATGGTCGCGGTTTGGTGAAGACGACGCGCCCAGATCCAAATGAAAACGCGCTCTCTATGCTCTTCTGGCTAGTCTGATGCTCGTACAGATCCCGGTTGTCGTGTATGCGCTCGTTCCGTATGAGAAGCGCGCCTTCTCGCGTGGTCGCTTGTCCAATGAGTTAAACCTTGCCAGCGCAATTCCGACATGCACCACGTTGACAGATGCTGGTACCCGGGCTCCTCGAGGCTCCTCAGAGTGCTAACATCGAAAGGCGCGTGTCTCGCGTGGAGCCTGGGGCATGAAAGAGTGATCCAACAAGAAGGAGAGGAACCTGCATCGATGATCGAAAGCAAGAGCAGATTGCTGCGTCACCGTGACGACTTCACGCCGATCAAGCTTTAGGCCGCCGATCACCGATGTTCTCGAGAATGAGCAGAATATCCCTGACGAGTGAACATGGGAGTCCGGGGTGTTAGTGGGTAGTAAGTACTACTTACTACTTGGGTAAGGATGTGGCCTATGTTTGATGTCTGTTTATGCTGTTGGAGATTTACCGTGAAGTCCCACCTGAAGAGTGTGTAAAAGCATTTTTTCATGTTAAACAGTCTCAAGGTTTCAATCTTTCTTATACCGCTACACTGACTGACAGTAGACAACAAAGTTGATAATATTCTTGTAATATTCACATACTAGTTCTACTTACCTTCACAAAATACTTGGAGTAAATGCATCCATGAAAAAAGACATGCATTGTCATAAAACTATATGTAGACATGTACATCCAGGAAACTACCAAGGAGAACCTATAATACCCCGTCGATTATCGCACGCCTGATGCCACTTATGTCCTCGCGTAGGCCACGACTTCGGCATTCGACTCACATACCGCCTCACCGACAGAAAACTAACATCCCGAATCTGCCTCCTCATCACATTCGTCTTCTGTGCATACTCTGGCGCCGAAGCCGCGACCATATCCACCAGTTCCTCCGGATCATCTTCCTTCTCTGGCGGTACCCGGATAGGCACGTACGTGCTACCCGACGACGGCGGGCGCGAGTACGGCCGGAGGGAGACAATCTGCAACGTCATAATCGGTGCACCAAACCGGGCCCGTTCCTCAGCCAGGATGGCGAGGTAAAAGGCTGGGATATCTTGTATGCGTCGTTCGATACGGATAGTGCTGAGACGGGGGCATAGGAGGGCAGGATTTTGGTCATGAGATGGATACAGAGCCGAGAGCATAGACTCCGTGGTGGATTTGTTCTGTCCTCGGAGGATCAGATTTTCGAGTGAGGTGAGAGACTCAAAGGCTGTCCGCCATGCCATAGTATCGACGGCAGGTTCCGTCGGTGAACTATTGTGCGGACTGTTTGCAGTTGTGTCCTCGAATACAGCGGTGGTAGCACCATGCACAGGGAAGCACTTCGTGGCATTATTTATCTGAGCCACGGTATAGTCTCCTTTGACGACGAGAATGTCATCGACAACGGAGACGAGATGGGTAGTGGTGGATGAACGATGGCGTCTATAGCCATCGCGAATATACCGGTACTCCTTAATGCTGTGCAGATTCTGGAGGTGGGCCCTCGACGTCGGGAACAGAGTCGACAGTTCCTGGTTAGTGTCGAGTAAACAAGAATCACCCCAAATATACAGCGATGTATCCGGTAGAAGTTGAAGGTGCTCGAGAAGACGAGTGACGAAGTGGATGCTACGAACTCCACCAATATCAACTTCGCGGAGACGTTCGAGACGGACGACGTGTCCTGGTGAGACTGCTGGAGTATCTTCGCCTGGAGGACGGTCGGGACCTGCCAAGACCAACACGAGTGTCTCCAAAAGAGGAGACTGCTCGAGAAAATCGAGAAAACTCGCAGTGGTCGGGCGCGTCCCTCCCTGGCTCTGCTTGTACAGACACAAGCGCGTCAAATTGTGGAAGTATCCACTAGGCCAGGAAGTGTAGTGTTCTAAACATAGCTCCCTCAGACGCGGCATGCATCCGTCGAACAAGGATTCTAAGTGTGATGTAGTTGTCGGCGCAGGAGCTCCCCATACGGCAGCATTCATTCCCCATCCCCCACCCCAATTCGAGCTGAAATCGTTCGAGAGCAAAGTCAGACTAGTGAGCTTTGGGGCTGGCGAGCTTAAGAGCAGGCGAACGGGTTGAGATGCCGAAGGGACTTCTGAGCGAAGTCGCCAAGGATCAATATGGAGTTCGTGAATACGATGAGTGTGCTCGAGGATCGCGTTCAGGTGTTCCTGCTCTGGAACGGGAAACTGGTTCCGGATCCCAAAGGTGACAGTGAGCGGCGTGTCGGCGGAGCGCTTCAAACATTTCAAAGGCATATACCCACTGTCGATGTTCGACCATAACATATGGTATGTGGCGCAGATCCCTCGCCAGTGGCGGCATACGGTCAAGAGCCGAAGCCAATCGTGATGGAGGGTGCCGTTGTCAGGCGCGATGGGGAGAAAGCCCGGTAAGCGCTGCTGCGTCTCCCTGAATACCACAGCGAGGAGCTCTGGTGGGAGGCGGTTGATCGGCTGCAAGTTGTTACGAGCACCTCTGATCAGCGCTGCCGCAGTTTGCATCTTCTTTTCGAGCATGTCCAACTGAAACGCGTCAGATGTCAGCAATCGCTGAGGATACGACACGTACTTTGGCTACATCCCAGTTGCTAGAGCTGTAAATCGAATTAGAATGCTTATGATAACCTACACGGGCACGCACTGTTGGTGTATCCTGTTTACTAGCACATCAACAAGCTCTTGCGAGCCCATCTTCCGCGACGGAGCCATTGAAGACGTCGCGACGGGCGGGATATGCGCCACTGGATAATGGAGATGAGGTGCGTCAACAGCCCTTTCAGCGCTAAATCACGCAGCCCTTTGGTCAGGCGCTAATCACTCGTTTGAGGCAGTGCTTTCGCACGAATACGACTTGTTCCATTTTAAGCCAAAAATGTAGAGGGATGGATATTCTACAGAAGGAGACTCAGTGGAATCAGGAGAGTATAGAAAGAAAGCATACGCCTGTAACTTGAAGTTGTCGGGCTGGTAGCAAGGAAGGAGAGAGAGTTTGCAGGGTTGACTTTGGAGGCAGTGCCCAAAAATTGGCTTTGTTGGTTCAACTCCTCCTGATGTCTTTTGATTCGTTCTAAGCTCTTCCACAACCTTCATGTCCAACGTTGAACGATATACAAACGACGCGTCGTCAAAGCTTTTACTGACTGAATCAATCTTCGGGTCTTAACATATTATCTTGTCGAACTCCAGATATTTTCCTCCAGGCTACAAAATCTGATCTTCTGAAAGTTGATTGTAGTACTTAACAGGCGTCGCGTCTATAGCTGCTTGAAAACCTCTCCTGCGTAGTACTCGGCAGGCTTGAACTTACAGACCTCGAGTTTTGGCCGTTTCTCTGATCTCAACCTAACACTTCAACTCTTCTCGCGCTGCACCCTACTCTCAGGCTTTCGGGGCCGCCTCTTCTCGGTGATTGATGCGCTCCTGCGTCCCTCATTGAATCAAAGTTGAACCGGAGGTGGATCTCCCTTATTGACAAGCGTGAGTTCGATGTGTATTTTGAATCAGCTCCAAGATGTTACAAGTGACTCCGACGCTTCTACGATTCTTGCTGCTAAGCTATAAGAGACCCACACTATACTTATCTCATTCTAGCGGAGGGAAGCAACGAAAATTGAAAACCCTTGCCTCGCCTACTTCTCAAGTCCGTATGGCATGTCTGTCATTGAAACTCTGTCGTCGACAGCACTCACACGCATAATAGACCGTGAAAAAAAGGAACATCCGAAGCGCGACCATTGACAGACGTTCAGGGTAGGTATGAAGTCAGGAGGGCAAATACCCCCTTAGCAGCAAGCAGTGCCCTTCATCCCAGTTAGACTACGAAGGGTGAGTATTCGCTAGTCAGTCGCACTCATCCCACTCTCCTCAAGTTACTCAGTAGATCATGACCAGCTTCATCGTTGTCGGAGTCTTTCTATGAATGCCCTTGCCTCATCGACGAAGGATTTCATCTATCAACACGCTGAAGAACACAGAACAAGGTCTTACGAACCCTATCGGCTCGTCGTCCCCCCTTGCAACGCCGCAACATATGCTTGTTAACCATATCACTCATCGGCATCCTGTTCCACCGGGGGTCGATGGTTGCTCTTGTACTCTCTTCGTCCAAAAGTATTTATAACTCTTCATCCCATAATAAGAATTAATCCCACCACACGGCACCTTCATCCTTCTTCCTATTCCACATCTGCCTCCGCGGCTGCAAAACTGCTCCCGCTTTTGCTTTTGCTTCCGCTCGCACTCCACCACGAGCTATGAATCATCGAGACCGCCATGTGGGCGTCTTCCCTGTCACGCACGGGTAAATCCATCAACCACAAACAAAAATCTCCGCGTCGAGAATTGGGCGTCCATGTGCTCTCCGAGGACATCTTACCTCACCCTTCCCAGCCTCATGGCGCGCCGCGTCCGGTGACCTAGACCTCCCCTCAATTATCCTGGGTCCACCGTGAGTTTATCGCATCCCATCGTTCCGGGATCCCGAGGGACCCGGCGGCGATCTGGGGGCGCATATTGACCATCATTTCCCCCACCTCCGTACGCCACTAACATCACCACCACCCTCATTGAATGTGTGTCCGTTTCGTACGTTGGCGCTTAGCGCTCCTCCCACTCTGCTAACACGCGCCGAGGAAGTAATGATGTCGCTAGCACGTTGTTCTCGGGCGCTTAATGCAATGAGGAGACAATTCGGTTTTTTGGAGTTCGTCTATACAACAGCAGAACAGGAACACAAGTCATCGAGAGGGAGAGAGAAAGGTACATAAATACGTATATCCTGATATCCAAATGAAATAAGTAGTCGTAATGATACAAGGAAAAATAAACCAAGAAATCAGGTGGGATAAAGATGATGCCGATAGAAGAGATAGATGAAAGATAAGGACAAAATAGTGAGAGAAAGTGGTTGGAGGGGAAGCGCTATTATATACATACATTTTCCACGTACGGCAGGATTGGATTGGATTATGCAAAAGGAAGAAGGGAAACGACGATCAGTAGCCGACGGCTGGCGTCGACACATTCCAGGTGGGGTTCAACGGCGTCGGCATCTCGAAATCCAACAAATCACTATACTCAGTGAGATAATCAGCGCTGACACCAGGAAGCTCGAAAGTGAACATGTCAGACGGGCTGCCATATAGGGATGAAAGGGACTGCAGGTCGGATTCCGTAAAGGTTTTTGTTTGGTCTGATGTTTGGCCGTGTCCGTGGGCGAAGGGCTCATACGATGGGGGCGAGAGGGCGTCGTACGACGGCGCAGGGGGATAGGAAGGCGCCACGCTGTTAATGTACTCGGGATTGAAAAAGTTGTCCGACATGGGCGAGGGATACGAGCTCGCGGGGCCGTCAATCGGGGAACACGGATACGAGCCTGCGTCCGTGAACGAATCGATGGGGGTCTGGGGATATGGCGACGTAGGAGTGTGGCAGTAGGACGTATCCGAGTAGGGGGCAGGTTGTTCGGGATAATACATCTGCTGGTCGACGTATTCCTCCGCGCTGGGAGGTTGGGCGGGAACCGGTGGGGGAGGAGGCGTCGTATCAGCCTCGGGCTCTCGCTTGACGTCCTGTCAAAAGCATAAACATAGCGCCACACGCCGCAGCACAAGGAACCACTCACCACCACAATTTCGCGTTTCTCGCGCTTCTTGAACGCACTCTCGGTTATCGGCGTCTCGAAGCGCGTGATGATCTCCTTGACGTGGGTCTTGTCAAATTCCCTAATGGCCTGGTCGAGCGCAGCGCCCTTAAGGCCATCAACGAGCAACGCCGCGATTTTGGCGCATCGTTTCGTATCTTTAGGTTCCACCTCTCTGACCTTTCTTCGCTTCTCGCCGCCGCCACCACCTGCGCCAGGTGTTCTAGACGAATGAGCCGGTCTGAACGCATAGGCAGGGAATCGTCTGCGATGCTCATCCAGAGCCGCTCGCGCCTTGTCGTGCCAGATCTGTCGTTCAGAGTCGGGGAGCCCTTGCCATGTCATGCCAATGATCTTCGAGAGAGTGCTATGGTTGGTCTCGACGTCGGTGGAGACATGCTGGGATTTGATGAAGGATGAGCGAAAGAGGATGAAGGCATTTGGAGGACGGGGGATGTGGCTCGCCGGTTTCTTTTTGCTATGTTTCGAGCCGCCGGTTCCACATTCGGACGTGTTAACGCTGAGCACGTCACACAGGTTGGCAGGGGAGTTAGGGAGTGTCCAGACGATCTCGGCGGGAGGCGACGTGCGGGCGGGAGGCATATTCAAGAAAGAGAGAGAGGTATCGCAGAGAGTGATGGGAAGGAAAGGGACCAAGTCACAATGTTCGTCCGTCGTGGTACTTATCACCTCATCCGGTAAGTACGTCAAGGGCTTCCCTTGGCTTCCCTTCATTTATATTTACCCTCTAGCCCTTTTCCCACTTCTCCGATCCGGTGTTCATGCTCAATAATGCCACGAACAAGGAGTGCGTTCTCTTGAATAAAACAACGTGGCCTTGACGAAGGTTTACATCCAGGCGGCACTCACAGTTCGAATGCATCCGTCGTACCGGCCTTCGGTGTCTTTAGCCGCCATCAGGGACGTCGGCATCGACCACATAGAGCAAGTCCCAGCCGAGAGTGTGGAGAGAGCTCGGATGGGTACGCTCTCGAGGCTGCGCCTGCAGACGGAACACCTCCCGCCCGCCGAGCCCAGAAGATCGCCACCTAAAGAACATCCGTCAAAACGGTGGCGCGTGTTCCCATGCAACGTAAAAGTGTCTTCAACGCATGGGGAATCGTTGTTCATGAATTGAATGATGAATTGTTACTTGTCTCGAAATAGAAATCCTTCATCGTCGCTTGTGACATCTATGGAAAAAATACCAATGAGCCGTTCAGTTGACAGTTGGCAGTCGTGAAGTACCTTGGCACAGCGTAAAAGGCCTAGAAGAACAAGATTCCAGAAAATATGATACCCTCCCGCCTTGACCCACTGGCGTACCCTCCTTCTTAGTGGATGACAGCCCTGGGCCACAGAAGCCATCGTCCCCCTTGCATGAGAAACGGCTTTGGACTATGCGATGGCGGCACCTTCTTGATGTAGGAACATGTTGTATGGTGTAAGACTGGGCACGAGGATGAGCCGCTGATATCGAGCGGACGAATATTCCAACAGAAGGGACGAGTAGGAGATGATCGTTGCGTTGAGCACGACAGAATGAATCTCATCTCAGTTGCATATCGATATCGTACGAATTAGCCTCGCATTAATGAACGATGTATTGGCTTCGCCCAGGGTTCAAAGAGCCTAGGACAAGAGTAGAAGACTGGGTGAATTCATACAGCCACGTTGGACGACGAAGAGTGGATCATGATGCTTCGGGGAAGCTGGGGAGCTGGGAAACGAGGCGAATTAGGGGCAACGAGGCGCGTAGAACGATATCCAATTTGCACGCTCCTCGACCACATGCAACTGATTTGAGGAGCAGATCTTGTGCATTGCGAATCTCCTGGTCGAAGAGATGAGGATGACGTCAAGGGGAATGCGGCGGGACAATATCCGGGGATGCAGGCGCGAAGAGCAAATCCACCGAAGACTTCATGTCCGAGACGCGAAGCTGTGCTAGCGCGAGGGTATCAGCGGAAAAAGAGCACCCAGCGGAGAGTAGAGGTGATTTCCGTGGTAAATGAGTCGGTATGACAGGCGGGTGGGAGCGACCAGCGGGTCAATAAGCTCTGACTAGCGGCGTCCATGAAGGATGCAAGACTTAGAAGTCTTCTCGCCTGCCCCCCGTCAATCTGAGGAAGAAACTGTAGTGACTCATGAAAGCTGTTTAACAGCAGAGTAATTTAGCTACTCCCCCATTTCCTTCTAGCTTTAGCTGCTTATGGTAAAGCGCGCGGCAGTATTTTCCGTACCCATCGGTTATCTGCAGTCCACAGGAATGGAGGGGGACAGAACCTGATGAGTGCGCAAATGAAAGAAATTTTTTTGACTACACCCAGTGTTTTCGGATCCGAGACTCGGAAGCCGTTGCTATAGGGCTCCGCCATTAATGAGCAAGTTCCTGTAGCCGTTGTAGATGGTGAGTGAGTTGCGTGATTGGCGGTGAGCAAGATTGGAATGGCGGTGAAAGGCAAGTCGCGATCGTGTTCAAATTTAGTAGGATGTGTGTAATGGTGAAGTCATCTTCAAGTTACTTACCAGCAATTCACCAGTCAAGATGACTCGAAAATACTTGAGGTACTTTACACCTTCACTGCGCCTGCCAACACTCATAATCTGACTATACCTGAAAGTATCTTGGAGAGTCTTCTGGGTTCTTACTGGTTTCAACAGTATGGCCAGTCTGAGTACTCGGTCCAGACTGCCCGTTAATATTCTGAAAGTCACCAGTAGCGACGTAATGCCTACAGCGAACCTGGTGCTTGACTTGCCGTTGTAAGCATGAGATAATGAGGACTGGCGTGCGAGCAACAGAATGAACACGCCTCCCTCAATACCTCTATTCTCCTTTTGTGAGAAATGCGACAGGCTCTTCAGCTAAGCCCGAGAACAGATTAACTGAGGCTAGTGGCGTTACATAGCATCAGTTTCTCTTCTCCAGTCGGGTACACGTTCAGTAGGAAGAGCGCCGAGCTATATTGTGAAAATAGTAACAAGATTTAGATGCTTTGGCAGGTTTTACACATGGTGATACGCGTCGTTGCCTCTCGTTTGCAGCCAAGGTGGCGCCAGGCGAATGGTTACTTCAACTTGAATGGCTAAGCCTTCACGGTGACACGTGCTCTCACGTGGTGAGAATAATCCAGGGGCACGTGCCCAGTCCTCTTGCTTTTCGCCGTCAACGCCGACGTTACGGTTCACCATGTTCGCCTTCCTTCTGACGAGATATTAACGAAGGATCCCTTTCACCCCCATTAAAGCAAAAAAATACGGTCGATTGCTCTCGCTTTCGTTGGGACAAGATGATTCTGACTACATTGGCACTCCTGCTTTCCCCCTCATGGCGAATATAAACTTTAACTCATATGGTACAAATTATACCGGGGAAGGAACATGCGCCGTCATCAATCCCATCTTTGTCAACTCGGCTTTCTCTCGTAAAAGCGACCTGACGATTCACAAAGGCATGTGTGATATCGTACACAACTTTGCTTCGTTCCTACCAATGAAATATCAAGCGAGGATCTGATCTAGACGATATTCGGGTCGTCCAAGATAGTGCCGTAGTTTAGTAAGCATCCTACTGTTTCTTGACGAGCTACTACTGTTCTCGGCCTGCATCTGACCTTGATTCTTTCCCAGACGTTTAAAAAGCCTCCGCCGTTAGCTGACAGTGGAACCCCTTCTTTTTGTCTTCAGTCCTCGATGTCATCAACGCTACCTGCGGAACTCTGGTTGAAGATTTGCCGAAGCGTAAGTGTCCTTAATCTATCATGTCAACCCCTCTCGAGGCTTCCAGTGCACCTTGAGGAAACACGGTCTCGCCTTTGCACTTGCTGACATTAACGTACAACACACGCATTGTCAAATGTCCTTCTGTCTTCGCGGTCTTCTGACAAGCCGCTTCTGATATCCATTCCAGTACGCGTGTTGTGGAAGTCCTATGGCGGGCCGCAATCCGACTTGAGCGTTGACTACCTTTTATTCGTCTCCCGTGGACAGGCATATGATGCTGGCACGCTCTCCCGCCGTTACGGGCCGTGTATTGGAACATGATAAATACACAATATTGTTGGACGACTCCCTCTTCAATAATGCGGCTTCGAGCAAGGATAGTTCTGGCTCTGCTATCAGCGTCGTGCTCTGCACAGACGACTGTGACTGTTAGCTCGACTCCTAGTCATCCTATTCCGACTGCATTATGTGAGCGTTATTATTTTCTTCTTCAAGGAGACTAAGGCTATCGCTAGGGGGAATTATGTACGAGGCAAGTTCCTGTTGATTTCCTTGTAACTGCAGACCCACTCAAGTATGGATTATACTTCAGGACATCAGTGTAAGTTTTTACAATTGTTTGCTTGAATTTTTATCTAATTAAAGCTCTCAGTGGGCAAGTGTTTCCAGATGCGTTGCGTTCAGAACTAATTATTGTTACTCAGAGCGGTGACGGCGGACTCTATGCCGAACGTAGGAACTCCAATTATCCTCCTGTGCTATTAACGACATGTTACCTAGTCCTCCAAAATCGCGCCTTCCAACAAGTGACCCCAGGTTACTTGGCGTCTAATCTTCCACATACTATCGTCTTACCCAGAATCACAGGAACTACCGCCGCCCTCTCCGCTTGGACCGCCATTGGTAGCGCAAACCTCACTGTTATTGCCGAGTCAACGCCAGTCTCTGATGCTCTCCCCAACGCACTTCAAGTCGTCATACCCACTGGCGTCTCAACAGCCGTTGGGGCTGCGAACACCGGATATGCAGGTCTGGCTCCCGATCTCCTGTTCCGCTTTTTAAATTCACCCTCGATTGTATCGTAGGCTTGAACGTATCTTCCGGCACAACATACCATGCGTCCTTCTACTACCGCTTCCCCACCAACACCTCCTTTTCCGGTGACATTGCCGTCAGTCTCCAATCCACATCCGGGAACATTCTTGCCTCCTCTTCCGTCTCGGTTTCTGGGGGCACTACGGTTTGGACCCAAGCGAGCGTCGAGCTTACCCCAGAGCAAGTCGGAAATGGGACATCGAATGTCTTCGCGTTAACAGTGAACGGGGAAGAGGCGGCAGGCGAGACGATCCATTTCGCAATGTTCTCGCTGTTTCCACCGACGTATAAGGACAGGCCGAATGGGATGCGGAGGGATATTGCTGAGGTTGGATGACCCCGTCTTGACGGATTTTCGGCTAACGGGATGTTAGGCCCTAGAGGGATTAGGCCCGAGTTTCTTTAGGTTCCCGGGCGGGAATAACCTTGTAAGTTGCAGTGTGCATTGATCCTGCATTCGGCTCATAAATTGTTTGTAGGAGGTATTATCCAGTCCAGTCCACAATTTTGAATGTGAACGAACTGTGACTAGGGCGAGACGGTCGCGCAACGGTGGCAGTGGAATGCAACCCTGGGTGACCTCGTGGATAGACCTGGTAGGCATCCTCCGCTTCAAGTTCATTCCTGACACTTCTCATACTCGCAATCTCACAGGCCGACTGGGAGACTGGCGTTATATCAATACGGAGTATGCCATTCTTCTTCTTCCCTACGCCAACTGATTCAAAACAGTGGTTTGGGACTCTACGAATACCTCGTATGGTGCGAGGACATTAAGGCGGAGCCGATAATGGCTGTATGGGCCGGTGGGTTTGCACAACTCAAATATGTACCTGTATTGACGGTTGGACTTTTAGGATATGCTCTCCAACACGAGACAATTGCTGAAGCTGATCTGGGACCATATATCCAGCAGGCGATTGATCAGGCACGTCCTGCTTTTCCCTGTGCATGACCAGAACTTTGAGACTTGTAAAGATCTACTTCGTCATAGGGGACCCAGAGACAAATGAACCTGGTGCGCGCGCATACTACTGACTGGACGCTTCTCGCTAAGTACAGGCAGCTGCGCGTCGTGCGGCACTTGGACATCCTGACCCATTCTATCTCAAATATGTCGAAATAGGAAACGAGGTTCGTACCTTTAGCCTTTTAGTCTGTACCCTTGAAACGTCAAACCTCTCTGTAGGACTTTGTTGCAGCAGCGGCTACGACGTACGCCCGCCCTCCCTGTTTGCTTCTCTCAAAACTCAACGAGGCGATAGATACCCATACCGTTGGAAGGCCCTTGTCAATGCACTCAAGGAAGAGTTCCCCGATCTTCGTGCGTTTTCCCAGGTTCGTTACCTTTCCGTCTGACATCATTATTAAGATTTCATCGCGACAACCTTCCCATTCGACCCCATACTGGATCCTGAGCCGACAGAGTATGATAATCATGTATACGAAACTACCAGTGAGTTCGCCACACGGTTCGACCCCTGAAAATGCGACCAATATGTATTTCTTCAGCATGGATGGCACAGAATACATTCTACTACGATGACTACGAGGTCGGTTTTCTTTTCCTATGAAGCCGCTGTTAGCCGACTGTCCTGCAGCGGAATGGGACACAATATTTCGAGGTCACATTTGGTTCTATGGAAGCACGGGCGAACACTCATATTGGACTTGTTAGGGGGAATATGCGACTACAACGCCTGCCAACTCGACGTCCCGGTTGAGTTATCCCACTGTGGAATGTACGCACCGCCGCTTTTGGGTTTGGGAGACAAGCAGATTCTGAACGTCATACTAGCTGCAATAACCGACGCTGCATTCATGACTGGCTTTGAACGTAACGCAGATATCGTCTTCGCTGCAGCGTACGCTCCCGTGCTCATGGTTTGTCTCCTTGCGCTTGCCCATGATTCAGCGTGTGCTAATACGTTGAGTTCACAGCACATTCAAAACCAACGATGGCACCCGAATATGATCAACTTCGAGTAGGCCTTATTCTGTTAACCGTGAACTGGCCAAGCGGATTGATGTCAAATACTTACAGTGCCGGCGCCATGTATCTGTCCCCGGCATATTACACGCAGCAGTTGTTCAGCCTGAACAGGGGAACGGAGTACATCCCGAGTACGCTTCCAGAACGGAATGGGACCCTCTTTTGGACTGTCGTGCAGAACACCGCCGTCACGCCGACGCAGCTTATAATCAAGGTACATCTCAAACGTCTGCATCAATATCGACTAAATATTGTTTTATCAAAGGTCGTCAACACCGCGGTAAACACATCCGCAGACGTGACGTTCGTTCTGCCCTTTGAGAACGCGTCGAGTGAGGGGACGGTACAGGTTTTGACGGGCCCACAGTTCGCCATGAACAACCCTACGACTCCGAATGCCGTACCGCCACCTGTAGGCAGCACGATTAGTACGGGATCGACGTTCACGTACACGGCCGTCGCGTTGAGCTTGAGTGTGATTACTTTAACGATATAGTTGGGTCCTAGTTGAACCAAATGTTAATGAAAATGTCGTCTTTTGGCAAGGATTCGATCGTGTTTAGGGGTTACCTTTGTCTGCATGGATTGTGCTGTTGGCTGCCGTCTTATTGTGGTCACTAAGTACTTGCCTCTCTGAGTTCCTTCTTAGACATGAGAGGCCCATCGTGACGAAACAAATCCCAATTTGCAACTTGAGCTTCATCGTCGTGGAGCACGTAGTGTGCATAGTAAACATGACACGCATAACTCAGATTGTCACCACCATGTCTGATAGTTATTGCTCCGTGCGTCGTCACTCATCCATTGTTCAGGTGTCTTTTGACGATGTGTAGCTGACCGGCGGCTCCTATTACTACAATGAATCGTATATCATCACGAGCATCGTTGGAATTGTCTGGGACTACCTTCCCACAGACGCCCTCACGCCCTCAAAAAGTCTCCTCGAGCGCCTTGCATACACGAAAGAAGACGTTGAGGGATCTCAGGATCTAGTGCTCCTCGCGCCGAAGAAGGAGAATGGTGATTTAGATGTCGACCATTACAACGGTCCAAGTGAGTGTCTTCAGTATAACAACCATCCATTAACTGTTCCTTACGCATTCGAACCGACAGTACCTACCGTCTTCTCCGAAACAACTATAGCAGCCGTGGTCAACTTCACTATTGGCGATAACCCTGACATCGGCGATTTCAGAATTACTTTTCCCAACTCCCCAGCATTACCTCTATGGATGTTCCCCAACTACAACAAGTTCTACATCTCTCTCGACTCATACCGCATCCTCATCGGCTGCTTTCCCGAGTTGAAGCCACACGTCATATATGCAGCACTCGTGAGGAGGACTGTGGGCTGTATCGAAGAATCGGCGATGATCGGAAAACAGTACGCGTACTGGCCTGGTGTAGCTCAATTTGACGACATAGAGGTACCGGATAAATACGCGCAAATGGGACAAGCGGAGTACTTTTGGTTTGACCTCCTCACGGATGAGAAGAAGTCAGAAGATGAGATTGTGAGGGAAGCATGGTTCGGAAAGGGTAGATTGTACTACTTTTCGCGTGCAGACAAGTTTGGTGACCTTTCTCTTTCTGTTTTGCTCATGTTGCTGAGGATCGTTTGTAACACCAGTTTCCCAAAATCACGTCCTTTCGCGACATTCCCTCCCGGGCTTGACGCCTCATATAATACATTCTTCTCCAGACTCCCATTGGACGTCCTCGTTTACCTCTGCGCGACATACCTCACCATTCGTGATGCCTGCTCGCTCCTTTGCCTTAATCATTCTCTCCGTGCTATGCTCCTCCCTTTCATCAACGCCATCTCCAAGAAGACCATCTCACAAGATCATCCATATTGGTTACCGATAGTAGCCCTTGTCCGAGAGGCGACGAGGAACAAAAGCGCTGGGAAAATATGTGGGCAGGGTTTGAAGGACAGGTTCCCTGGGCCGCGTATGCGAGAGACTGCACAAAGAGCCCAGGGATGAGAAATCGAGAGCGGATTTGGAGAATGGCTCAACGGTTTAGAAACAATGTGAAGGAAGCTGGATGGCTGGATGGTCGTATTTCCTGACACGACCGAAGCGAAATGTTGTATTCATCCAGGGCGTATAAAGTCAACGTCAACTCAGACGAAAGGAACGGTTTACGGTTGAAAGGGATGTACTTGAGGGTTTCTAGAGCCAGCTACCTCTACACCGCATGGCCCTGCCTACCATGCAACAATACAACGAGATCTAATATGCTATGAAGGTCTACAATATACAACAATCTCAATTAATGTAAAAGAAAACACTACGACAAGTCAAACCCAGCGCCGGACATGATAGCCTTCAACAGCTTCTCCCTCATAATCTTGGGGCTCTTATACATCGGCATCTACACGAAGTTCGAACACCCAATCAGCACCGTCGCATATAAACGGAGTACAAATACACAAACCTTCAGCAAATTAACACACGTACTGCTCGTCGGCAAACGCTGCTCGTCCACCCCACTATCCCGAATGCAAAAGTTGGGCACAAGCTCTTTGAACCCCAACAACGGCGGTCGACTGCAGCTCGTCGCGAACCTCAACAGAGCGCGCCGTTCTTCCTGGTTGAACGTTTCGATGACGGACCAGAACATTTGTATACCAGGCGCATCGTCGTCGTAGAGCCCGCCGTACTTGGTATTGGCCCTCAGGTCCTTGAAGTCAATCAACGTGTCCACGCCGCCCATGAGAATTTGGATCTCTTGGGGGTTGAACATTCTGTGATACGTTTGAGTATTGATGATCGCGAGAGAACTTAGCGACCCACCTCAACCACCGCTTCTTGATAACTTTCTCCAACCCTTGGAAGAACTCGCTGCTCTGCTTCCGGATCTGCACCGTCAACTTGTAGTTCGTCACCGCAGTAATGTAGTCCTTGCGATTCTGCTTCGTAACAGGAATAGAGCTCCCGCCGTGTATAAGCTCGATCGTCTTCTTTTCCCCAAACTCGTCGACAATCAAATCAAAGTTGAGCGCAAGCTCGGCGACGTCGCCCTCATAGTGTCTGAGGAAAAGCAGGCCCTTGTAAAGCTGTTCATCGAGACTCGCCAGCTCGTCCGGAATGTGCAGTAACCGGAAGAACTTGGCAAGGAAGAACGGCGCGAATGCCACGTCGACAAGGATTCCTTCGTACATTGCCTTCCCAAGAATCTTCCCAATG
Organism: Hymenopellis raphanipes; assembly: GCA_003314085.1. Classification (NCBI taxonomy): domain Eukaryota; kingdom Fungi; phylum Basidiomycota; class Agaricomycetes; order Agaricales; family Physalacriaceae; genus Hymenopellis; species Hymenopellis raphanipes. The sequence goes on from QLPD01003674.1 coordinate 17,535, forward strand.
AAGTGATACCACTTCAAACGATTCCCTAGAACCAACTTGAACATCAATATGGAGCAAACACTGTAAAAGACAAACTGACCCTCAGTTGCGAACGACATCGGATTTGGATACAGCTCCTGCTGGCTATTCGGCACCCACAGCCCGCGGTTCGTGTCAAAGACCTCTTGACAGAGACTGGTGAAAAATTCCTTGAACACTCCACCTCCATCGATCCCAGCTTCCACGTTGCCGAACTGATCTATAAACTCGATTTGGAAGAGAGACTTCATGTCCATGCCACCCTCCTTGTCATCGCCGCCGAGTTTGTTGAAACCGTCCTCTGCAACGTGGTCGCGACGGATGCGCACTACCTGGCGACCATCCATGTGCATGAAACGCGGATGACCACTGCGTATACGATCGGCTTCGACAAATGCGCGGAACATAGAGACACGGACTTCGAATGGGATGACGAAAGGGATGTTCTTCAGGATACCAAGTCGGGGTGACATGTCGGCGATTTGTTTCCGAGAACGGTTGGCAGGGAAGTCGGGTCCAGACTCGGAGGCAACCATTTCTTCTTCATATGCAGCTGCATCCACGAATCCCTGTAGGTCCACTTGGTTGTGCAAAACATGCCAGTGACCAGGAGGCACAAATGACTTCCTTGTACTACAAAAAGGAATTAGTTTCGAAAACAACAGTGAGTAGCAAGCTGACATACTCTCTAGTTTGTATAGCAACAAGACAATTGGTGACCTTATCCCGAGCAGTGTCCCAGCTTACCCTCAGACCAGGACACACATCCGATGCAGCTGCTCTGCCACCATCTTTGTCCCGCCAATACAGGACGTATGCAATATTCAAGAGCTGTTTCGTCCAGTGTGTCAGCTCATCCAGGTTCAGTGGATTCCTCATCTTGCTATTCCCAGTGCCAAAGAACTCATCATCCCCCATCGTGGACAATAAGTCTGTGTACACGTCTGCTAGCAGTAACATCGACGGCCATTCCTCCACATTGCTCTGATCCAAAACCGAGTTCTGATCCTTGCCCAGTGGGCTCGGGCGGACAGCAAATCGATAAATCTCGCGAATCCACCCCGAAGATACCATCGACAGCACGTTCTTCTTCTCCAGTGGCCAAACACCAGTTAACGCAAGGAAAAAGCGAATCAGCTCCTTCGAGGACTTTGCATGGGTGATCAAAGATGTGAGGTGGGGAACAGATGGTAAGGTCTTCAGACGCTTAAGCGTCCTCGGATCAAAATGAGGCAGAGCTTGAGCTTTAGCTGAGCTGAAGTGCGCGACGACAGTGACGGTTATATCTTCGTCGTCAGAATCGGTAGCTTCCTTCGCTCCTTTATCTTCAGCAGCCTGGTAGTGCGCCTCTGGATCAAAGACTCCCACAGGCAGGGACTCCATGATGTCGGAAAGTATTCGAATATAAGCTGGTAACGCGCTTTTGAGCTGTGCATGACGCGCCGCAGGAACGAGGGCAAGGAGGTTGGCGACTAAATTCACGCGCGCTTCAACGGATAGTGGGCGGGTAAGATGAACGATTGATAGGTACGCGAAGGGGAAGCGCGCGCCTAATTGGGTGAGAGCGGTGAGAGGGATACGGTATGGAAGGATGGAGATGGTGACAATGTGATCAAATAGGTCATTCGCGGCTTTCGCGAACTCCGCGCTAGTGGAGGGCAATAAAGAGAATGCAACAGTCGCAAACGAGACGAGAAGGGGGACATTTGGAGAAGTTTTGGGATATGCCAAAAGAGAAGTTGACACAAGGGAATAGAAGGAGCGTGGTAAGAGGTATTGCAGCACAGGAACACTGCTCTGCGGATGCTGTAGCAGTTTCTCTAGTGTTTGAAGGTATAACAATGCATTTGCATGTCTATACAACAGTAGTCAGTCAAAATCAATGTCTATAACAATAAACCAGACTCACTCACTTTGTGGCGACCGCTGTAAGCAGTCGCAGGCTGAGCTGTCTAGCGAGGACTACCCAGCTCGTCGTCATCGCGAAGGTCCAGTCTGCTGCCGCCATGGCCGAACACCACATACCAAGCGCTTCATCGTCCTGACCTAACAGCACCAGACATCGCATGCCGGTGAGGCCAGTCACGTCGCTATCGAATGTGCGCCGCAGTTCTACTCGCAGATGCTGCTTTGAAAGTGTACCCCGCCACTGGGATTGTATCCGTATTGCGGCGTCGTTGCGCCTCTTTTGTTCCAGACGCAATTCCCGCCGCTGTTTTACCTGGTCAAAGAGCGCCGACTGTGATTGCGCCGCAGCCGCAGACGAGCCGCCAAGATTGATGTTGCGCTTGCGCTCGTCGCCAAAGAGGGACATGATGGTAAGGTAGAAGGAATTAGAAATCGAAATCATCGGCATCCTCGTCCATTACGCGTAATCTGGCACGTGCTCGGAATCTTCCGTCCTCGAGAGTTCCAGTCGATGAACGTGCAATGAACTGGGATAAATCTGAGCTTTACTCCAAGCCAATATGAGGAAACCAAGCTGCTGAAGATGAAGGAAAGGATGAAGATCTAACCGTCACTGTCATCCTGCACTTCAGCTCAGCTAAAGCTCAAGCTCTGCCTCATTTGATGCAAGGATGCTCAAGCAACTGCAATGCCCCATCCCACTTCCTTGATGGCCCCATGCAAAATCATCAAAAGAGCTGATCCACTTTTTCCCTGTGTTAACTGGTGTTGGCCACTGAAGAAAGAGATTCAAGAATGTGCTGTGAATGGTATCTTCGGGGTGGATTCGCGAGATTTATCGATTTGCTGTTCACCCGAGCCCACTGGGCAAGGATCAGAACTTGGTTTTGGATCAGAGCAATGGGGAGGAATGACCATGTGCTTAATTATCTCACCAGGATGTAACTTAAGTATTTTCAGAGTTTTTTGGGATTACCCGATTTGGAAGTGGCGCGTCCTTACTCTTTCGCCTCACCAGCGCTCATCTATGTAGTATTAGGCTGTGTGGATCTTTCTCTGAACACTGGTTACTGAATAGTCATCGACTCTTATCATTCGACTCCTACTTCTACTCGAATTTTGACGTACTTTGGTGTCAATGAAATTGTTTCTAAGATAAACATACAACTTGTATCCATACAATATGCCATAACAGATAAAAAGCAAGTCCTAGATCCCAGAATCGTAACTAGGACGCTTCGACTCCCTGAAGGCTCTCCTGTGGCGATCCGCCACTTCCCAAATGTCTGGTTCACCATCCTGACGGTACCCGCAGAGTTCGTG
>QLPD01003677.1:0-13162 GCA_003314085.1 Hymenopellis raphanipes
ACAGTTGATGTATGTGGTTAAGGCGAATATCTTTACTCAGCTTGTCGATTTGATTTCTATTGTAAAATTTGTATGTCGTACGCAATAACCTCTGCTCTACTTGTCCTCGCTTCAGCACCACTCTGAGAGAGTACAAAATACATGGTGGTCAATTTTCCAAGAGAGAAAGATATCGATCATGTGATCAACTGCTGGCTTTATCAACGACCGCCACCATCACCATGGCCGATTCGCGCACGTCTAGGATGGACGACGAGATGGATACAAAGATCATATACCCGAATGGTCGATCCCCTACGCCTGAATTTGAGGAAGAATTCGACCAGGACAAAGAGTGGACATACGAGATTGTATCAGAGGAAGTGGGCTATAAAGGTACTATACGGCATGAGGTGTGTCAATGTTCCGTGTTCGCCATGCATCCTTGAACAGCCCATAGATTCGGTGGAAAGAATGGAAATCGAAAAAGGACGGCGCGAACAACACATGGAACGAGGCTGATATTCCCGAGGAAGCTATTGCCGCCTACGACAAGGCCCAGGCGCAGAAACGAAAGGAAAAGGCCAAATTATCGTCGGATATTCCAATATATGGAGGCCGTGATATTATGAACGTTAGGACCATCATGCGCGCCGAAGCCTATCAAGAGAAATTACAGCAACATCGATTAGAGGACGACGATCTACCACTCCAACTTAAACAGTTGGATGAAACAGGCCATGTCTCCCCTCCTCCAGTCCCAGACTCTTCCGAATCCGATGCAGACATGGCTCCTTCCCCATCACGATCTCCATCTTTACCCCGACCTCCACCATTACCTCGGAGATCTATTCATTCTTCCCAAACGGCCAGTTCATCGAAAGCGCCATCGAGCGCCAGCTCTCGCGCTACCACCTTGTTTTCAAAGGGCCCATCGAGCAGTAGCTCTCGTGCCACCACGATGTCGACTTCTTCGCTCAAGCGAAAGGCCTCGCTCTCTCCAACTCCAAGTGCTTCGGAATCTCGAGGTAGACGTCTAACCAAGAAGACACCGTCACGTCCGATGATTTCATCTTCGTCTTCGGACAATGAGAGGACGCCGTCTCGCTCAGTGAGAAGACCACGGAAACAGCCTCGTGTAGTCACTGAATCACCTTCACCTCCACCAATACTACCAATGGCATCGACATCCAGATCTACCCTTGAATCTCAACCTCTGCCTCATAGAGTAAAGACATCTTTGGTTAAACCGCCTCCCCCGAGGACCACTGCATCATCGTCCTTGTTCTTGCAGGCACCAGTCGCATCCTCTTCGAAATCCTCTCATCCGCCGCCTATACCTCGGTCTCGTCCGCCCGTAACTCCTGCTAAACCACCCGTGGATGTCATCGATCTTGTCTCAGACGACGAGATTGTTGAGATTCTGCAGCCCCCACTGTAAGGTGATCATCAATTTACTTTTCAGTTTGACTAAAATCACAAACAGTGTTGAGGTCAGACGGCCCAGTGTTCCTGTCAAAAAGGAACCAGTCATCGAGGAAATTAACATTGATATCTCAAGTGATGATGATGAGGTGCATCGGTTGGTAGAAAAAGAAGGCGACGATGATGATGATGATGATGGGGATGAATTATTATTGCGTGATAGGTAACTGTCTCGTTCCGCCGTCCTCTCGCACTCACTGAACAACCAGTAGAAAGACCGTTGAAACGCGCGCCATCATTCTCGGTCGAATCTGGACAGCCAAAGCAGCAAAAGTCGGCGCTGCAAGTATTACATTCGTGAACGACATTGATGACGAAGAAGTGCCCGACGACCTTCCCCGCGACTTTGATTACATCGAGAATAAATACATCTAGTATGTCCATTTGTTTTCTACGGGACCCTCTCGCTGACGCCCCGAAGTCCGAAAGACATTACCCATCCGGATAAACACCCCAAGGACGTGTGGATACATTGTACACATGGATCTTGCAAGCGCCCGGACCAATGCGACTGTCAGCCTGAAGGCGAGACGTGGGAGATCTACCAGAAGCGACGTATCACTGGCGAGGTCACCTCCAGACGAGCGTTTGCTTATGACAACAGCGTCAGTACTATTCTTGTGGGACTCGGTTAGTTGCTGATGTCCTTGCTTGTAGAAGAACTTTTCCTTCCTCTTCGATTCCAAGCTCAGTTCCAAATGTGTTGTTGAATGCAACCAGGTGCGTTTTCATCCGATTTGGCGCATTCATACTGGTATTGAGAATCATAGTACTGCGCCTGCGACATGAGCTGTCCGAACCGCGTCGCCCAACGTCCCCGGCAGATTCCTATTGAAATATTCAAGACCAAGCGATGTGGATGGGGTGCTCGGTCTTCTGTTTCTGTCAATCGGGGGAATGTCCTTGGGGTGTATACTGGGTAAGACCTTCTCTCGACGTCCACTCACTGACACTGAACATTGCAATAGAGAAATTCTGTGAGTCCTATACATAAACGTTACAAGACTTGCTCTTCTTATGAATGTATCAACAGGCATCGAGAGGCAGCGAAGCGCACGAAGAACCCGGGCTACGTGTTTGATCTCGACTGGCTGGACGATGTTGATGACGATGCCGCGGACGATCTGACATATAGCGTTCAGTCGTTCCAATGCGGGAACTGGACGCGATTCATGAAGTACGCGTTGCCTCCCTCCGTTTCGAATTCCACGCTGACTTATGTGCACCCCAAAAGCCATTCGTGCGATCCGAATGTCGGGGTGTACATGGTGTCGTATGATAGTCTGCCTGATGTGCGTTTCTCTCCTGTTGTCGCATTTCGTTTCTGTTTCTGAGACTAACGGTCGTACGTAGATGAACACGCCGTACATCGCGTTCACGGCGCTCAAGAGGATCCGCGCGGGCGAGGAGTTTACGTTTGATTATCAGCCGCGGACGCCGAAGGGGGTTGTGATGGAGAAGCCGAGGGGCGCGGCGACGCCGTGTCGGTGTGGGACGAGGAAGTGTTGTGGTTGGCTTTGAATTTATGAGCTTGTGATGGATACATCGCGATCAGGTGATTTTGGATGCAGAGTTGTCAGATTGATGCAAAGAGAGTTTGTAGGTAGCCAAGGTCGCAGTTGAGGACAAGGAGTCAACCCTTTACACGATGGAACGATGGTACCACTTGAGACTGTGCGCTTTGAGTCAGAATGTAGCCGTCAACCAATTCCAACGCGTACCGCCCATACATCATTCGGTGTCAAACGGCCCTGCGCAAAATCCAACAGGAATATGACGAAAGTGTTCAGGCGCAAAGAATGGCATGTACGCGTGGCGAGGAGGTCAATGAGACTGCGAGACGGATAACCAGGATTGAGGAGGGGCCAATGAGCACGCCATGACTCGGGAGGCCCAGGAACATTGGCAGGCGTCGTAAATAGTGAGGAGTACGAGTACGGCCAAGACCTGAGGATCTGGAATATCGATCATCAGACAGTCGTTTAGGACGCTGCAAAATCAGTCTCTCCCATTGACTCCTTCTACCACCATGGGCAAGTCAGCGCCACAACATGAATCGACTCCTCCCTCTTCTGCATTACCCGACGGTGGCGCACCTTACCCTCCAGGCCCGTCTCCTGGCGGTCACGGCTTCCAAGCCGTCTTAATAATTTCCTTCGGTTTATTTGCGGCCATCTGCGTTCTCTCGGAGTGCCCAGCAACGCTGTTTATCGGCTTCTTCGCTGCTAATAACACCCCTTGTTCTCAAGCTCTCGCCAGCCCTGCTGTTGCTTGCAAGGTTGACGTTCATGCGGCTGGAAGGCTGACATTCTGCTGTGTTGCAGCGCAGGCGTTAATCCTGTTTTCAGCTGCGCAAGATTTCTTCGACGTGCAGACGAGACCCCAAGGCGGCTGGGACCACGGGATCTTGTGGATTTGGTTTGTTGGGTTTATGTTCCGTGCGTATTTACACTTTCAAGTTCTTCGTATTCTATTCCGTTCTAATCTCAGTATCTAGTCCCACTATTCGTGGTGCCCTGCCCAACAGACAGTACGCCGAGGCTGGTCTGTGTACTGCTCCAGGCCGTCTTTCTTTTCCACATCGCCACAATCTCTATTACGGAGGATCTAAGCCGAACTGGCTCGTATGGTGTGGTGACTCGGGGTGTTCTAGGGTGGATTATACAGTCGTTCTTTGGCGGGCTAGCAGAGATAATGGGCCTTGTATACGAAAGGATCGTGGCGTCGTTGCAGCCTGTGCCGAACACCTTACCCAGTCCATCGGAAATATTACCGGTTAGTGCTTTTCCCTGGAGATGTGGTCAGCACCAGTTTCATGCTCAAGGGTAATTTTGTATGTAGAGCTACCAGGATGATGGTTCTGCTAGGTTGGCGAGCCCTCCGATGGCTGAAATGGTGTAGATAGGTAAATTGTTGTTTCATTTAGATGTCTCTAGCACATTGACTGCTTGTCAGCTCCTAGACGATCATTGCATCAAGCGAATATTGTACCCTGTTAGCGTGTATTTCATCTAGAAGTGACGTTGAAATTTATGAAATGAGAACAAAGGTTTGACTCACCCAAAACCTCATCAAAGCTGATCCAACAAGCCGGCTCGAGCTTCATTGTTGCCTCTAGTTCCTTCATTTTCTCTGCTGGAACGCCATGTCCGCTCACGGTGATGACAGGATGCCCTCCAGGCTGCAACGCAAAATAGTAGATCTCAAGGTCATAGCCTTGAGGAACTCGAGCCCTCTTAGCGTAGTCACCGATTCGTAGCTCGTCCATGCATTCTCCTATTTCGCATACAGCTCCCAAATTGTTACGGAAGCCCCGTTCCTCGCATAATTTGCTGTCGATGCGGTACCCATACATCAAAAGCTTGCAATTGGAGAGTTCGGGTGGCGCGGTTGGTGGTTGCTCGAGTTTGTCATTCGGATTTGACTTGGAATGTCAATGGATTCTCTTCACTGAACGACACAAATTCACTCAGGTGTGGGCCTTCGTAGGGGAACGTATGTGCTTATGTATCCATGGTTCGATTTTGGGCATGGCTTCCGGCGTGTACTTCATGGGGGAGCAGTTTCTCATACGGCATACTAGTATCCGCTCAGGCGGAGACCAAAAGAGTATGAAGTAACACGGTGGCGTACGGCAGTGAAGAGAATAGCATTCGTGGCGGAGCCGGTCCTGACAGAGATGTCTGGTGAAATAGATTAGGACTTAACTTGAACATGACGAGTCCAAGTATAGAGCACGCGTCGGCTGCACATCATTTGGCGTTAGATTCATTGTCTAGGAAAGCTTGAGGAAAGCGCGTTACACGGGAGGGATTCCAAAATACAAGAATGACAAACAACAGTCCCGCCACGCGGATCGACGTCGAAAGTAAGTTTCCTGATACCACCATCAGATGACGATGGGAAGACGAGTTCGACGTTTCCGCCTGACGGAGGAACTTGTAAAACGACAGATCGATCCATAACGAAGAGGCTGATGCGACGATGGAAGGTGGTAGAACACAAGGAGTGGTTACGATCGACGAACGGTCCGGTGGCTAACGTCTGCAGCCCTTGACAGCGTTTCAGCCACGCAAGGGAGACGAAAGAGACAACATTTGATGTTTAAGGTGTCTATTGAAACTGGCAGACACAAGAAGAACCGTCATTCCCATCAGTCAATGGTTGAGAAGGGGTCTGCGGTTTACTGAAAATGTCATCTACACTTATCCAGAAAGCGAGCTGAATGCCCATCGCTTTTCGAGCTCCTTCAATCTTTCCGCAGGAATGTTGCGCTCAGTGCTGATAGGAATCCAACGAGGCGGCATGACGCATCACGGAATAGACAGAAGAGAGGATACATATGACGGTCCCGCTAGGGGCAGCTACATCGAAAGTGAGTTTTTTGGTAGCGCCGTTGATGGACATCAAAAGGTTACCGGTTGGTTCATGGAGAGGCCAAATCGTGGTCGTGGTGGGCATCAAAGAACCAAGCCGAACAATTTTGAGTAGTGCGTCGCTTGGCGAGCGGAAGCCATGCAACAAGTAGGCGTACAGTAAGAACTGATTTGGTGGCGGGACGGAGGAAGATCAGGGACGATCGACTTGTCCGTTTTTGGCAGCGTCCAGGCTGTCTTTGAACGTTCATGTCGACCATTCTGGGAAACGGTATGCACGCCTTAGTTTTTCGTTGCTTGCTCACAAGTATTGCTATAGGAGTTCCTTACGACTTCCCTTTGGAGTTGATCGATGAAATTATCTCTTGCAACGAGGACGATATCGCTTTCCTGCGTTCTGCGTCATTGGTGTCGAAAATCTGGCGCGCGGCGGCCCTTCGATACCTCTTTTCAGAAGCGTCCTTCCTTTGCAAGAATGACTTTGTTCGATGGGGATTAATATGCGTGTCTCTACCCCACGTCGCCCAGTATGTTCGCAAAGTGGAGGTCGACCTAGGTGGAATGCGGAGGCTGCTAGAGCGCGCAAGGTCTGCGCCAACTGGGTTCGTTGGGCGGGCAAAAGTGGAACTCAAAGCTGGGGAATACTATAATTACCGGCACACGCGATTTCCCGCTCTTGATTGCACGTTTCCGAAGGATTCGGACTTCGACGTTGTCCTTCCCACAATGAGCAACGCGACCAGTCTTGATTGGACGATGCCCTCTACAAAGGACGGATTTGATCCAACTACTGCCAATACTACACGCTTCCTAACGTCTTTCCCGAACATCGCCCATCTTTCTTACTCTAGCTGCCTTCTTCGCCCAGAGGTCCAAGAACACTTCATGAGTTTTTTCCATAACATTCACAAATGTACATTATCATTGTGGGGCCCATCGAATCCGGACCCTGTTTACGTCTTTTCTGGTCATGGATCTCGACTAACCATGTCCAACCTCGAAGAGATATGGTTCGAGGAATGCAAGCCAGGATCGGTGGATTGGCTACTGGAAGTACTCGATAAATCTCCTTCTCCTATTCGTCTTCGAAAGCTCGGCTGGGAATTTGGAGATCCCCCTTTATCATCCAGCAGCTTTGCTCACCTCGTACGCATAGCTCACGCGACACTAGAGGAACTTTGTTTCAGACCACCGTGGGATGCAGACGGTTAGTTCCTCCTGAAACGGGAATCTCATGACTTGAGGCTCACCGCTTTGGAATGTAGATCTGGAGGGCTTCGAAGCTCTGCCATTTGGCTTGAATGTTTTACCTGTTTTGCAAATTCTCTCCTTCAGGATTCTCTTCCTCTCTAGCGAGTCTGATCGTATTATGCAGTGGCTGAACTCGCTCTTCGCCGTCTTCCCGTCCTGCCCCCGCCTTCAGAGACTGGAGTTCACATTCTATCTGGTAGAATCCAGAGATATCGACGACGTGTTTGCGTTTCGTTTCCTTGATTGGAACTCGTTACTAGAAGACCGTTATCCCTCTTTGAAGGTGCTTGAATTCGAGATGATGATGGAAGATGAAGAAGAATTTGATATTGCAGAAAGGGAGCGCTTGGAAAATGTCATCCGACAGAACATAGAGATGGTCAACTCTGATAAGTTTGTCATGCGATGGAGTGAGTATGTTTCTGACAACAATTCTTCTCATTGAACGAACCTTCCTACTCTAGGCCGGGCGCGGTAATCATACTTTCGACCTACACTCATACTCATTTCGGTCGTACTTGTGTCACAATCGACTCTCGAGCCCAAGAATGGGAAGTCATCGAATCATGCTGGTTCCTAGTTCCCCGAGAGATCGCTGCTGGGAGGTAACACTCCGCACTAGCCCCAACATTGATGTCCGATACTGCTTGAACTGCTGAACGACCACGGCGTCGAGCGTCAGAAGTCAATTGCATATGCCAAACCCTCAAACATCATTGCTTAGCTCTAGGATGTACTCGCCACTTTGCGTCCCTGTGCTTCCGCATGAAGCACTGGCCGCCTTCACATCGCACTGGAAATTTCCTGGCGGCTTCTCCAGTGGGACATTGATTGCCTTGGAGAATAGGTTTTTGAGCTGTGGACCATATATACAGTATGTGCTCTAGCTCTTTCAAGTGGATCGATAACCTCGTCTCTACTAGCTGAAAAGCTTGGACTCCGGTCATCAGTCACCCCAATGTTCCGCAAGCCCCCCACGACTATCACTCTCTCTCGAAGCCATGCCTGACAACAGTCTGCGGTGAAGCCTGTGCCACTGTACTGTAGCCATAGCAATGAAGAATGCCAGTGTAAGTCCTTCATGTTTGCCATTTCTTGGATACGACGACGCTCATCGTAGTCTATATATAGTGCCCGTATTTTCAACCACGCAGCCGAAGACCCCACAACATCATTCGCCTCCTCTCAGCCCACGCCCGATCCTCAAGAAGGTGCGCACACGGACCCCATCGAAGCCATCGCGTCTCATTCCAACTCCAGCCTAGAACCCCTTCTCCCGGCCCAAAGAGAGTTCACATGTACCCTTTTCTCGCCTCGACACCAAGCCGCAGAGCGCCAATAGCATACGACGTCCGTTATGTGCCCAGTGGTAGAGGACTCGGAGAAGGACTGCTAAATCAACCCGCCACGGATCCGCCGACGTACACGGCTCTGCAGGTGGTAATCGGGGCGCGATGGAAATGGGTACTTACCGTCTATCCGCCTATTTCGCCTGGATGCCCTTCGATGCCGATCTCCAACCTTCATCTTCTCATGAGTATACATGCATTCTTGGCCACGCCGCTGACGTACGCGGACTGGTTTGCCCTAGGCCCGCAGCAGCAACAGATGGTTTGCGAGACGTATGAGGCGCGATGCCAAATGAACGAGGAACAAGGCAAGAGACTATCAAAAAAAGGTGTTATGGTTGGCGGTTGGCGAGAAGGCGCGCGAAGGCTGGACTGTCTCGGCGGCAAGACGTGTCTCGCGGGTGTGGAGAGTGATAGGTGGGCACGTTAAAGTTGGTTCTGGCTTCATTTTGCACACGCTATTCTGGACGTTGGCTTAGACATTTGTTAAAATACTAAGACAAATACAACTGTACTATGCAAATATGCAAATAATGACAGAAAATGAATAGGACCGACGTGTCCCTACTGACCCGTATATGGGCATGTACAGCACTTGAAGCCGTCTCCGTAACCTGCAGCGTAACGGCGCAAGGAGACCCCTAGCTCAGTGAGCTGTAGGAATGCTTGGTCAGGTGATCGAGAAGTTCTCGGTACCCGGGGCCCACGGCACCCTTTTCTCAAAGCACTCATCATGTCGACTACTAGTCTGCGAAAAGGTACGCACTCTTCATTCCGTTCAAGTATTCTGGTCAACAAATGTCGCGCAGGAAAGTCCTTTGACTTCCCCCAAGAACTGATAGATGAAATTATCTCCCATAACCAGGACGACTCCGTGTTCGTCCGCGCGGCGTCGCTTGTATCGAAGCCGTGGCGCTCTGCAGCCCTTCGCTATCTTTTCTGTCAAGCTTCCTTTCTTTGCAAGACCGATTTCACTCGTTGGGTCAATATATGCGCGTCTCTACCGTGCGTGGCGAAATATGTTCGCCGAGTCGCTGTCCAACTCGGCTCCCCGTTTGAGCTTGAGAAACGCGCCAAGCGAGCCCCAGATGGGTTTGTTGGGAGATCAATAAATGCCATCCCAGAGACTATTACTGCATTCAGGCGCTTCGAAGAGTATTGGACGGTGCTTGATTGCGATTTCCCCGCTGATTCCGACTTCGAGTTGGTCCTGCCCCCCATGAACAATGTCACACATCTCCACTGGACAACCATCGATATAGGGGCTGGATTCAACATATTTTCTACCAACATTACGCGTTTTCTAGGGTCTCTAACGAGGGTCCGGCGATTTTCGTTTTTGGGCGATGTGGGCCTGGAATTAGAGCACGTTATGAGCTTTTTCCCAGAACTTCGTCGATGTGAATTCGCATGCGGAACTTCCGAAGAAGGGAAGCTTGACTACGCCTTTGCTGGGAATTTGTCAAAGCTCGAAGAAGTGTGGTTTGATGACTGTGCACCCGGATCGATGGATCAGCTTTCGAACAGACTGTTCTCCCACTCACTTCCTCCCCTCCGGAAGATAGGTTGGGAATTTTTGGATCCTCCTCTTTCGCCTGCAGGCTTTGTTCGTCTGATACAGATGGTGGCCAGCACATTGGAGGAACTGTGCTTTGGGCCGATGGACGGTGAGACCTTTGAGCTAGATTGCATACCCACTCACTGACTAGCGGCCTTCAAATAGACAAGATAGTGCCTTCGTTTGCATTGGGCGTGGTACTGCCCGTCCTGCATACCATCCTTATTCGATCAACCGAAGACCAGGACATTCTGTTCCGTTGGTTACACGCGTCAATGGCTCTCTTCCCATTATGTCCCTGTTTGAAGAAATTTGAGGTTACATGCTATATGAATCAACCTATAGGAGTTATCGAGAAAGCCTTCAAGCATCCTTTCATGGACTGGACATTGTTGTTGGAAGACCGTTACCCATCTTTAGAAGTGGTCGAATTCGAGCTGATGATGGAGGATGAGGCGGATTATCCTTTCAAGGACCGGGAGCTCCTAGAGACTGTCATCAAACGAGAAGTGAAGTTTGGCAAGTCGAAGCAGCTTGTCATCAACTGGTGTAAGTAACATTGGCTGGCGGGCGATACGATTTGACCGTTTTGTTTTAGGTCCCGCCAGATAACGCCGTGACGGATCATAGCATCAAGAGAAATCGTATTTTGTGACGGTGGGAGGGGATTGAAGCGCATGGTTGACTGGCGGGCTTGTATGTCTCGAAGCAAGTTCGCCGGACTCTTGTAACTGAGTAAGAGACTTAATGACACAACCGGCGAGTGTACGTGGTTGCATTCTAGACGTCCAAGTAGCTACGCGTAGTTCTGTACCAAGTTCACTAAACAGTTGCTGCTCTGATTCTAGACTTCGCTCAGTATGTTGTTGCCAGCTCGTACAATCTTCAAGCTTCAAGGCTCCAGCTGGGAGCAGAAGACTTGGGTCATACATAACTTCCTGATATACCTACCGCCCACAAAGCCGGCTGGTCCGGTTCCGTCAATGATGTTTCCACGGTTCTGCCTTACGGCTCTTGTCTGTCACCATCATCATGTCGCGACCAGGTATGCGCCTTTCATCCACTCTTCTCTACCATAAGTATCATGTTTACAAACATTACGTAGGAAATGCTTTGGACTTCCCTCTGGAATTAACCGACGAAATTATCTCCTACAACCAAGACGACATTGAGTTTATCCTCGCAGCATCGCTTGTATCCAAGCCATGGCGCGATACAGCTCTTCGCTACCTATTCTCAAAAGCTTCCTTCCTCTGCAAGGCCGATTTTACTCGCTGGTCCACAATCTGCGCGTCTCTGCCTCACATCGCCAGCTATGTCCGAGAGGTCAACTTCCACCTTGCCTCATTTCCAGAACTTGAGTACCGCGCAATGTTTTCCCCTAATGGATTCACTGCGCGCGCACTAAAGAAGCTTGTAACCACGCGTGGTCCTCTCGAGTACATCTCCTCATTTCGGTCAGCTCTTGATTGCAGATTTCCCGCTGATTCCGACTTTGAGGTGATTCTTCCCACCTATGAGTAATGTGACTCGGGTTTCAAACTGGGCCACACCCGAAGCGCAAGACGGATTCAATCCGCTCGGTGCCAATGCTTCGCGTTTCCTACAATATTTTCCGAATGTCAGAGACCTCTCGATTTTTGCCCCCATTTCTGCATACACGCCAGAGTCGGTTCACGTCGTGGGTTTCTTTCCGGGGCTTAGACGATGTGAATTCCTTTGTGGGAGCGTCATTGATCTCGAAGATGCACGCCCTACACCCGCCTTGGCTGGTGACCTCTCCAAGCTGGAGGAATTATGGTTCAGACACTGTGGATGGATGGATTGGCTTGTAGACGACATATTTTCCAAATTGGTACCTCCCCTTCGCCGGATTGGATGGGGGTTCGATTATCCTGCTTTTACGCCAGCAGCCTTTGTTCGTTTATTGTCGATGATATCTGGCACACTTGAGGAGATTTCCATTGGAATCCCGTCAGAGAGTAAGTAAGCCAAATCACACTCTACCGAGGCGCCGACTTGAATCTTTGTAGTTGATTGGGACATGCCTGAGTTCGCCCCAGGTGCAATTTTACCCGTCTTGCGGGTTCTGAAGATCAAAACACACTATACTGGTTCAGGTGTTCTCCCGTGGGTGGGCTCAATACTGGCTGTATTCCCGTTATGCCCTACCTTGGATAGGTTTGAGCTTAGTTGCTTTGTGTCTGACCCAGGTGATATTACAGGAACGTTTGTTCACCCGCTCATGGACTGGACGTCGTTACTTGACGATCGATATCCGTCTTTGAAGGTGGTCGAATTCGAGATGGCGATGGAGTTGGATGAGGTCTTCGATCTCGAGGAGAGAACACGTTTGGAGGCTGTTGTCAGAGATAATGTGAACATTGATAGGCTTACCGTCAAGTGGAGTGATTCTTCACCTGAAGGACAGCCATGGACATAGGCCGTTGTGTGATACCTACATTAAATGTGACTCTATCGAAGTACGGTCTGCCGTGCGATTACTTGAACGTTCCGAACCAGACCCTGCTAAATGACGATCCCTTGTTTGTCAGAAATCAATCCAGACTGAGTGCGTTGAACGTTTGAAGTTGAATAAAGTTGTACAAGGGGACTTGGTGATCCTGGTTGTTGAAGTTTACTTTGGTGTATGAACGAAGATTTGTACAAGAAAGCGCTTGTGTCATCGTGGGCATAGCGTAATATCCTGTGTTTCCTATACCCACAAGTAATGGTGGATGGGTAAGTACACTCACTGAATAGAGCATATTTGCAGCGACTCCAAATTCTGGAGATCAATTCCATTTTTTGCCGAGCCGTTGCCGTTCCCAATCGGGACCGTGACTGAGTGTGACTTGGTGGGGAAGGTTAGAGGATGAATCGAGAACAACGTAGTGCTGCTGTTTTCTGAGAAGATGTCTGAGCCACAGATGCATTGAAATAACAGGCTGGAGAATAATCTGAGAGGAAAACAATGCTGAACCTTCCAAGTAAGCCTCCCTGTCCCAATCGGGATGTCACCTTTCCGAAAGAGTCGAGTCCCAAATTTCTGAATCAAAACTCGGCTTCCGCCGAAAAGCGAAAAATGGGTGTTGCAAATATGCTCTAATCCACCGCTTTTAGTTCGGCTGATGCGTGGAGTCGGGTTACCTAAGCACCGCCAA
>QLPD01003678.1:0-11087 GCA_003314085.1 Hymenopellis raphanipes
GGGGATGTCGGCGATGGGCTCGAGGGAGGAGGAGGTGAGGCGGTGCGCAGTGAGACGGTTCCCGAGCTCGAGGACGGTGTATAAGACGTCGTCTATTCATCCATTATTATGGGGATACTGAGAAAGAAGAGGAGGAAGAACGTACTGTAAACGGCTGTATGCCGAGCCCCCGTCCCGGGCTGATGCGCTGTCTCCTCGACGACGGCCCACGAGCCTTTGGCAGAGTCCTTCTTCTTAAAGCGGTAGATGCGATCTCCGCCGAGGTCGGGGACGAAGAACTCTCGCCGGTCTTCGAGGAAGTTGATGTGGTGCGGGTGAGAGGACTGCTGTCTCTCGTGCGGGCCTTTGCCCGTGAAATGCGCTAGGACGGTGGGGTCTTGGCTGAGGAAATACGGCGCGTTGGGGGAGATGGAGATGACGGAGACGTGGCCCGTGCCATACTGCCATGACGCGTGAGTAGTACAGGAACACTTTGGAGGGGGAAGACACGTACGTTGGCGACGAACAGCTCGTCCTTGGTAGCGTGCATCGCGCATGGCCATCCTCCAGCACTCGGAACGCGCGCTATAATTTCTCCTTTTCCTTCCACGTCATATCGCAAGGCGAGGATCGCGCCGTCTTGCTGCTCAAGACAGGTAAAGACGAGGGTTTTGTCACCCGGATAGGCGGTGAGCCACGACGTCGACTTCTACTGTGGATGTACGCTTCAGCGTACGCGCCTCGGGGTCGAATGTGAGGGTGAAGAGATCAGACTCGCTGTAGCCGCCGACGACAATGTTGAAAGACATGCTGATGAGAATGACGAGGAGGAAGCTGAATGTGTTGGAGTTGTTGAGATATCGAGGAGAGCATCCCGTTGCGTTTTAAAGTCTGCAACACCATATGGCCAGTTTCGAACATTACGGATTCGCGTTTCTTGACATTGACTGTACCAAACGAAGGTTGCTCAGCTTCGATTGGCGGTGTAAGTCGGCAAAACGCCTTGCTGATGAGTAAGCTCTACCCGTCGGCGTCTGTAAGCCTCTCCCACTTTCCAAAACCTAGCGCATTAATCAGGCAGCAAGTCTTTCTCATCACCTAGAGTATGGCTTTGGTAAGGTGAACAGATAGACTTCATCACATACGTGCTTAATGGCGAATCGCAGTAGGAATCTGATTGGCGCGGTCCACATAGATCATACTGCCCGCCTGTTCCGCCCAAATATGAGTCTGAGCACTTCAAGCCGCGAAAAGGTAAATCGATTCAAGACACGGATTAAGGAGATCCAGATGTTCTCCGTGGACCCAATCTCAGACAGTGTGCGCACAATGTGACATGCGGCGGCTCATGATGCACAGAGGACCGCTCAGCGCTGGTTAACGAAGATGGATTCGCATCTTTGCAGAAGATATCTAGAAGTTAAAAGTCAGTCGAAGTGTGCTGAAATGGGACACAGGTGCTCTCTGCGTTGGTGTACTTTCCATCTTTAAAGCCAATGGTTAAAAGAGATAATGGAACGACAACTACGAGTAGTTTTAGAGTTTTAAACCTGGTCAGCTGAAATACTTGAAAGGTTCTGGAAACCACCTCCGAAGTAAGCCTTTTGAAGACATCGAGGTTTGTTACTTACCAAGTTCCAGTTCACCCATCACAGCGCCCGGGGAGCTTCAGGCATCCAATCTCATCGATTTATCCTCCTTTGATACCTATGAATACCGTTTCATCACCCTAGGCAGCCGCATTTCGCTCTACAGTCGCAATCCTACCACAAGACTCCGTACCTTCAATCGTACACCTCGTCCACGCCAAATGACATGGGATTGTGTAAAGAAGCCGAAGTCTGGCGCAAGCAATGTTATATACCTGTGTAAGAGTAGGAGATAAAAGCGGAATAATCAGCGGGTGCAGCGGTAGTCGTCTCGGCTAACAGCGTCGTCTAAGTAGCAAGTAGAAGAAAATGAGACCAAGACGAAAGAGGAAAGTGTGACTGATTTTGATCAAATGGGACAGATCAGGCTTCTGTCACATCTGGGTTCATCTGTTCACTGTACTCTGCTGCTGAAATTTGATACTCAATGGATAGATATGCCTTCATCTGAGGACATGCCTAGATCATTGGTACTTAAGCCGTCGTCCATCACGGATGAACGACCAGCTACGGAGCTGCCGTTCACCTTGAGTACACTTACCACCATCATGACTGATGTCTTTCCCCCAGAGGTATTCGACGCCATTTTGGACCACGTCCATATTCTCGACGGCAAGGCTAGAGCCAATTATGACACCCTGCACTACAGCCGGCGGACAAATGACTTGACTAAACCTGTAAAAACCCTCCTCCGCTGCTCCCTAGTCTGTCGCTCCTGGCTCCCCCGCACGCGTCTGCACACCTTCGGCACCGTATATCTCGCCCATTACGACCGTACCATTGGCGTTACCTTTGGTGCGCTCGTCGCGCATCCGCTATGCACGTTCCGCTCACGCGTCCGCCGGCTGTGGCTCCATGAAAGTTACAACCGACGCCCCACCGAAGCGTATTGGCTCAACAGCGTTCTCCCACAACTCGCGCTCCTACCTAATGTTGAAGATATTTCCATAGATCATGCACGCTTCACCAATGTGGCCGAAGAAGAATGGAGGGCGGGCGTCTCGCTTTTTAGTCCAAAGTTGAAGTGCTTGGACATACAATCTACGCACTTTGACACGATCGGCCGTATGACGGAACTCGTCTCGCGTTGTACAAATCTGGAGCATCTTGGGCTACGGTATATATACCTAGGCAAAGACGTTGGGGATGGCGATGGCGCTCCTAAAGGCAATGGCATCGTCGTCACGACACCGCCATCCCGATTTCTGCAGTCTCTATCTCTACATCACGGGATTGCGCACAACGCCGAGTTCCTAACATGGCTTTGCCCCAGTCCAGGCTCAATTCAGATCCCCACAGTTGGATTGGAAGGCATCAGTGTCAAGGATGCGCGCCATGTTTCCCGCTTTCTGTATAACATTGGCGGGTCGATTACCAGTCTAACAATCGACTTCTCGGATTCATCCTCTAGTTCAACAGATGGGCAAGGTGTGTATGACTTCAATAGGCCAGTGTACGCACTCTCATTGCACATCAGATGTGTTTTGTCGCGTCGCCAATTTGACAACTCTTACCAACCTGGAGACTCTTCGATTTGGACACCTTGGCATTTATCCAATTCACATGAGACGAGAGCTATCAGCCAAGCATGTCCCGCTTATCCTTGCAAAACTCAATTCTCCTTGTCTTAAGGAGATTCGATTTCAGGTTTCGATGAAGATGATCGATTGGGAGAGTATCGTGCCGACGCTGAATGGCGAGAGTTATTCGTCACTCAAGGTACTGTCGTTCACTGGCATTAAGGAGGAGGTTTTAGAGGAGGCGAAGACCTGGTTGGATGAGCGCGTTGGGAGGAAGCTCGAGAGGAATGTTGAGATCCGATGTGCGACGGTGTATTGAGAAAGATTGTATCCTTTTATGCACGTAAATCTGTACTTATCCCAGGATTCAAAGCACTTTAGAACTCTCGTCGTGCAGCCTGTTTGCTCACGACTTCAACGCATTCGAAGGACCGGGCCGATGAAGCCGAAGCGCTTTGCTCAGGACCACCATCATCTCGACCAAGCTGGTCATAGCTCCTCCTCCTCACTTGCTATTTCTCATTCGTTAGTTCGGCCGCGCGGATTAGGAACGCGCTTGACTGACCAATAAAAAATAGACATCAACCGAGGAAGGCGATAGGTAAACAGCTGTTTTCACAACATTAGGCAAAATGTATGAACAACTTCTCACAGCATTCTGTATGAAGTACCCCTCCAGAAATCTTGAACTGTGTCCCAAATGCCATACTTCCATCCTCTTGACCTCATATCCATCCTTATTCGACGAAGAGAACGTCGCAAAGGCGTTCTGTGTCCCTCCCGAAACCCAAATCACGGAAATCCAAAACCAACTACCGGCAGCATCAGCAGAAAAGGGCACTCTTGAAGCTCAGATTTGCCGCATCAAAGCGCTGCTACAGAATCTGGAGGAGCATCACACGCAGATCTCTACCTACATCAGCCGCGCGCGCTCATTCATCCAGCCCTCTCCTTTCCGCCGGCTTCCCACAGAGCTGTTGAGCATCATCTTTTCCTACGCATGCGCCGATTTTTCGACAGAGAATCATCGAACGGCATTACGCCTCAGCGTCGTCTGCTCATACTGGCGAAGCATCGTCACGAGCACACCTGCTCTTTGGACCAACATCTTCTATGGATCTGATGGTCGATACTCGTCCACCGTTGCCGAGCATTACATAGATAGATGTGGTCAACTTCCTCTGCATTTAGAGATAGCAAGCCCCCTTCCGCCTGAGACGGTGATCTATTCAAAGGATCCGGACAAGGGTGTTCACTCTACAGACATTAATGTTAAGGTCCTATCCAAACTTTTCCGGGCTATTCGGCAGTGGAAAATTGTCATTCTACGATTAACAAATTACGAACTCTGTAATTTGCACCACAGTTCTCGCCTTTCCAGACTTGTCCCCGAAATCATGGAAACTCTCATAGTGGAGCCACCCAAAATTGATTACTTCCAGTGGCCCTTTCCTTCTGCCCCAGCATTTTCTTCCATCACTTTTTCTGGGTGCAGGCTCAACACCAACATACCATGGGAGCAGATTTACAGCCTTACATTCGACGAAGACGATCTCCAGGATCTGAAACATATACGGCCCTTCCTTGCTAACGCCATGGATAAAAGCCTCAGGATCTGCTCCAAAAAGCCTGTGCGCACATATCCGAAGTGGTTCGAAACATTTGCGCCTTTGCTGGTCCAACAGCTGACAACTCTCATACTGGAACTTGGTTCGAGGTCCAGTATGTTGGACAGGTTGTTGGATGCTGTAACTATCCCCGACCTCCAGGATGTCATGCTGATCTACTACATGAACGACGACAGTCCCCGGGTGGCAGGACATATCATCCATACAATAGGCCCTAACGATGTTGTGAACGCACTTAGATCGATGATTGTTCGGTCAAAGTGCCGCCTCCAAACCTTCACTGTCACCCTCATCGGTGCACCTTTGGCTGTACCATTCGACGATGCGGGGTTTGCGTGCGCCCACATTGCCTTGCTGCAGCAGTGTCCAGATCTGAAAAAGCTTCGGATCATCGAAGCTGCGACCGGTGGACCGCCGCTCCTCGTTGAGGAGCTGTTCACAAGGTGCATAGGACCGAATGCGACATTACAGGAACTCCAGTCATTAGAGTTGGTGTGGGCAGAGGGCCGTGAGCCGCCGAGTAGTTTGATTTCGATGCTTCGGTCGAGGAGCGGGCGCTTGTCGTTGTCGTCTGTGGTGCTTGGCATTCGGAGGGGTGGCGAGGTTAGGCGCGAGGTCATCGATTGCATGAAGGAACTGAGGGAACAGGGTATTAAAGTGTCGCTTTGGTAGTACCGGTGTAATACATCAAAAAGACTCCCAGTATCGAGCTGTGCCTCAGATGCCGCGCCACAAGGCCCACAACTGTACCCACGATGCCTCTGGATTGTACATTATTAATCCATATTGTACCAAAAAAAGTTTTGTTGGTTCTTATTGAAAGTACTAGTCGAGATTCTGCGATCTGTGCTCTGGGCACTAGAACCTTGTCACCTTCCTCGCAGAACCTGTTGAACTAAGTACCTGGCCATGGCGCTCTCAGATTCTTCTTTGGCCTAACCTTGTGAGTAGTTTCGGTAGTTTCTAAGCAACGAGTCAGTACTCAAGCGCTCACGAGCATCGGGTATGGCCGAATCGCCACGCGTCGCAAAGCCATGATAGACGCCGGAGAATTTAAGGAGGATCACGTTACCGTCTACGACTTCTTTTTGACCACCATCATCTCCTCAAATATTTTATTGCATACATCAGTAAAATCGCTTGTAAGAAGCAGACTGGTCAACCAACAAGTGCGCTGATAGCGCCGTCCATGCTGACACGGATGGTAGCTTCAGTCAGTCGCGCATCCCAGTATTAATCCCCAGTCAAGGATACATTGTGAGCCTTGATTCAACTTCTTTACCACTCTCTTCAACGCCAATTGAATCAGATTTTCGATGCAAACCACGACGACGACCAACGTCGAGCTGTGCCCAAAGTGTCGCGCGTCGATTGCGCTGACTTCGTACACGCTTCCGTTCGAAGGCGACTTTACTAGAGCGTATCATAATCCTCCGAAAACGGACTCCTTCTCCATAGAAAGCAGCTTGACCGACGCATCCGCCGAGCTAACGACGCTTGCTGAGGAAATCCAGCGTGTCGAATCATTGCTCAACGCGTTGAAGACGCACCACGCCCATCTCGAGAGGCATATCCATCGTACCACCACTTTCATTCAGTCCTCCCCCATCCGCCAGCTCCCTACCGAAGTCCTTGGAATCATCTTTGCTTTCGCGTGTACTTCCTTTCAACAAGACGAATACAAAACCCCACTTTCCATCAGCCTTGTCTGCTCTAAATGGCGCGATATTTCCATTTCTACACCTGCTTTGTGGACAAACATCTACGTCGCGCCTTACTCCCGCAGCTGTGGTGTGCCCGTGTACGATCATTATCTCCGGCGATGCGGAAGGATTCCAATTTCTATCAAGATGGAAGTCCCCGCCAGAGATCACCCTCATCAGGATGACGACGACGAAAACTTTCCCTTTGAACATACCTACGACTATCATTTCAATGTTATGAGCGATATTTATGTGACCTTTGATCAGTGGAAGGTTGCCGAGTTTCACATGAAGGAAGCGGACGTTCAACTTTTGGAAGAAATTGTTGATAACTACCGGGAGTGGCTCGAGATGGAATTTAAACTTGAACGGCTCATGGAACAATTCGAGCCTCCCATTTTGATTCTCGAGTCCCTTACGTTGGCGATAAAGGACGGTCCTCTCACGGGCAGCCTACCTAACATTCTCAGTACTGCCCCGTCGCTGTCCGCTGTCAACCTACTGGATTGCTCTGATAGCAGTTCATTATGGACAGATGCCCAATTACCTTGGGGACAGTTACGACAGGTTCAACTTGATCAAGCGAAGGCGTGGCTTTTGGGTGATCTCGATGGCTTCATGGATGATGATGATGAAGAGGACAGAATACTTGTTCTCAACTGGCCGCACAATTCCATAGGGCCACCCGTTTACCGGCACCCCGACCTATCATTTATACTCCACGTCACCACCCTCATCTTTGACTCGCCCCTTTGGAATGATGACATGTGCGCTTTTTTCCGCCATGGTTCTATTCCAACTCTCGAAGATCTCACATTACTCTTCCCCAACCCCATCTTTCCTGACCCCGAAACCTGCCGCCGGCAAGGTCTACCGTCCACGCGCACGCCATGGAGCAATCCGCTCCTCCTGCTGCCTGGATTTCTTCAATCCTCGCGATGCAAACTGAGCACATTCAGTCTTGTTATGCGCGGGCGTCACGGTGACACCTATCCTGATAGCAGTACACGACCGACGCTGACAGACGGTTTGATTGATGCGCTCCGTGACATGGGCGCTCTAAAGCGTCTGCAAGTCATCGAAGCTGAGTCGGGACTGCTTCTGCTGAACAAGAGATTTTTCGAGCAGCTGTCAGCCGATGCCCTCCTGCCAGAGTTGACGTCTCTCGAATTGGTGTGGGCGGAGGATCGCCAGCCCGACGAAGAATTGCTCTCCACGCTTTCTTCACGCGTCGAGGGTTCTCTTTCGTCTGTTGTCCTCGGCATCCGCAATGGAGGTAACCTTGGACCGGAAGTTCTGGAATGTATGCGAGGTTTGCGACAGAAGAATGTCCGTGCTATGTGCTGGTAGTGCGCGTTATGAATATATGAATGGAGACATGTCGTTTCGTAGGTCTATGATACCAGCCCGGACAGTTGCTCGTTGATAATTTCGTTTCGTGGAGTCGTTTGACTTACTTCAGATGTTTCGTTTGCAATCTTCAGTATCATGCGCACCTTGCGGACTTTTTCAAGGATGGCTTTAACTCCCGCCTTCGTGTCTAGACCTTCATTTTATGCCATGACCTTGGCGGGAGTGGTCAGTAGTGCCAGCACTTCCGCTGAAGATGCGTGAAGGGGAACTTGTAGGCTTTGTTTAGATACAAGCTTGTTGGCGCATATTTTATATATGTTATTTGATACGTCGTATTACTACTTACTTTCGTTGACGCGAATTCGATGAATCAACTGCTACGTAGTACTATCGTACACTTACATACGGAAGGATCTGGCACATATAGCAACATTCTTATACACCATCCTAATGCATGGTTGCGTGTTAAGAAGCCCAGGTCTCAAGATTTGATTGGTGGAGCCAAAGGTTGCTTCGCCATCTGAGCTGTTGACACAAGGAACTGGTTGTAATACGTGCCGTCGCCCTTGGAACCGGTCAGTTCTAGCTTAAATCCTGAGAGTAAGCCACACGTACAATCATGGTAGACGGGAAACCGGGATTGAATGGGTTGATACCATCAAGATATTTGATCTGCTCTGCGGACAAAGAGATGTCCAAGGCCTCTATGTTGTCCTTCAGATGCTCGACCTTGCGCCCACCAATGATCGGGAATACGTTCGTGGTTTTGTGCATAACGTACGCGATAGCGACTATAGAAAAGCATCAGCGACTTCACCTAAATCTGAGAACAAGAGTTGTTACCGGACGTCAAATTCCTGACGCCAACCTCGCCAGCAACCTTCTCCAATGCCCTGGACATCTTCACTTCCTCTTCGGTGCGCTCCGATGACCTACTCCCGCCGTCGCCAGACTCCTTCCGCTTTTGATCCTCCGCATCTGATCTTAGTTTCCCCCCAGCCAACACGCTCCACGGCGCCAGAGCCATACCCTGCGCACGCGCCATCGGGATGATCTCTCGTTCGAAAGACCTGTTAAGGACGTTCCACAGGCCTTGGTAGATGACGAAAGGCGTCTTTCCGTGGTCTTTGGCGTATTGGTTCGCCTGGGCGACGACCCATGCGGGCGAGTCGGAGATGCCAAGGTAGAGGACTTTTCCGGAAAGAACGAGCGCGTGCAAGCTGTCCATGACCTCCTCGATGCAGGTCTCGAAGTCCCACCAGTGCACGTAGAGGATGTCAACGTATGTCGTGCGAAGCTTTTTGAGTGACGCCTCGAGGGAGAGGTGCATGGACTTCGAGCTGTTACCGACAAAATTGACTTTCTGGGCAACCGAATCGTCACCGCGGAAATAATTAATCGAGTACTAGCGAAGACAAGGCATTAATTGATGACCTTGGTCGTTTGAATATCCAAAGCAAGTACATACCTTCGTAGCAATAACAAGCTGATCGCGAATTCCTCGCTTTTCCGCCCATTCACCAATGAATTGTTCGGAAGACTGGTCTTGGCTGAATGAATGTGGACATGAGGAACTGTACAACTAATCCGGATGGGAGAAGCACGTACTAGTTGTTCGCTGTGTCGATAAAATTGCCGCCCAGGTCAAAGTACGCATCCAACAGCTTGAAACTGGCCTCCTTGTCCATGGATCCCATGTAGAAGTTCCATTTATCGCCAATACTCATCGCGCCCAGCTGGAGCGGCGACACACGCACTCCCGCGCGGGAGGCCAATACGCGGTAGATACCGAGCTTCGACGGTGGGGGTGGAGCAGGTGCGAACAGAGACATTGGGTGCGAAGAATGCAATGTTTCCACGCTCTTCGCAGCTGCCCCCTTTATATTGTCGACGTTGCCAAAATTGGTTCCACAAATGAAACTATTCTGAGTTAGTATGGGAAAAGACGCGTCCAGTAACGCTATCGACAGGAATATCTTTCACAACGTGAGTCAGCATATACCGCCTGACCGTTCGAGAAGGGTTCTGTATAGAGGACGGTCATCATAGTCATCGATTGAGAGCTGACATGAGTCCAGGCTAATAATTGAAGATGGGAGCTAGAAAACAAGGGAGATAAGATCAAGATATGGTTCCTTGTTTGGCTAGACCTCCTTCCTTAACAGTCTATCACCTCCTCCTTTGTGGCTAGCACCTCAAATATCTCAATATTCTATGTATAGAAACTTCTTGTTACGTTGAAATTGTTGTAACGACAAGAAGTCCGCCGGAGTTTACAGTTTCATTAACTGTAACACAGCGGCTCCAGCTGGATGTGCTGACTGAGCCAGTTCAGAATGGCATATAGTGGATCACAGGAATCTTCTAGGTTGAGAATCGTGCCTTCGGTGGAGCACGCCGAGACAACGCGTAATGCATCTGCGCCGGCACCCCAGGACAAATCACTCAAACGGACTCTTATCAAGTACGTTGCAGCAATAAAACACCCGGTGGTTCAACTTACATGCGAGCGATAGCGTGGATTTGGTCTTGGATAGAAGATACTGCTTGACTGGAACCTTCTGGGCATCTTGGCACTTGCAGTCTGGCTCATCCTCGCCGCGATTGTGAAAGATCTTGACCATTGATTACGACGGACCTACACTTACTTACAAGTACAATCTGGCTGGGTCCCACACAGTTAAGATTTAATAGGAGGTGCCAAAGGCTGCCTCGCAGTGTGCGCCACAATCGACATCAAGAAGTGGGTTGTCGTGCCATCGCCCTGTGAAATTATTTTAAGTCAGTGTATAGCAGCAACAGAAGTGTACTTGACATACGAATAAAGTGTGCGGGAACCCGGGATCGAACTGGTTGATGCTATCGATGTACTTGATCTGCTCAGGTGAGAGCGAAACATCCAATGCCTCCAGATTGCCCTTCAAATGCTCGACTTTACGACCACCGATGATAGGGAACACGTTGGTGGTTTTGTGCATGACGTAGGCGATGGCGACTATCGATTCCGAGGGACATCAGGACTGCAAGTCATGGAAGGAGATCGAAAGAACGTACTAGACGTGATGCTCTTCGCTCCGACCTCTGAAGCAACTTTCTGCAAAGCCCTCGACATCTTAACCTCCTCTTCGTTACGCTCCCAAGGACCAAACAATGAACGCCCGCCCTCGCCTGTCTCCTTCCTCTTCTGCTCCTCCTCGTCTAGAGACCTCAACGAGTCAAACTCGAGTGAGATCCGTGATCCATTACACGAGTACT
>QLPD01003679.1:0-10474 GCA_003314085.1 Hymenopellis raphanipes
GCGTGGATAGCTGTGTGGACCTATTATGACATTAGGGCATCGAAGAAGGTTGATCCTGAGCCCAAACGTTACGGTACGACCTGAGAGGACCCACTGTCTTGCGTAAAGCATCAAAGACGACAACGACACAGCTTAACAATTGCGCAATTTATGTAAACGAACTGGCAGGGTGCGGGAGATCGAGAGCAGCAAGTCCAATGAATTGAATATATCACGATACTAGATTGTTGTGATTGAATAACTGAGAGAGAAGTGCATTAATACACCACCGAAAGACCCTGTGACAAGATACGAAACGAACCGAGATGGATAAAGAAATAATTGCTACAACTGGTCATGGTGGCAGAGGCATGATGATGGATCATGAGCAGGGCGAAGCTGATACAGAAATGTTTCGGCGCGTCATCAACACCAATTCAAGTCCTGGGCCATTCGATTTAGTATCAGGGTGGTGAGGATCTCCGTGACGAAGAGGAGACCAGCAGGTTTGATGGTCAGCGTTGCGTGATGCTCGTGTTCTGGATGGCTAAGGTCCCACACCGCCACAACATTCCGGCCATCCATGCACTTCGAAAAGATGGAATGGACCGTCAGTTTGATGGGGAGACGAGGACAATTTGGGCGACTTACCTCCATCCGTTGCTGCGAGATTCTCCATTTGTACAGCTTGCCGCTCTGCGACATGAAATAGCGTGATCTGGAAGTTAAACTATCAGCGAGGAGGGCGATATGGATGAGGTGTTGACGACCTACGAGCTCCCCTCTCTTTGTTGACGCAAGAGATACGCCATCGCGACGTTGACGCGCGTGTTGCCGTAGACAACGTACCCCGGAGAATTTCGAGGACCAAAGTAGAAATACGAATTGGAGGGCCCCATGATGGTTGGGTGCTGTTGAGCCCATAGCGCCTCACGAGTCAACTTTATCACCAGGTTGGGCGTTTCAGATGCCTAAGCGGTGCGGGAGCTGAGATGAGAAGGAGCGGTTTAAGTCATGCAAAGAGCGGATGCATTCACCAGCGATCTAGAAAACGTCAGACCTCAAAGTCAACCGAAATCAAAGCTGGACTTGCAATGTAAAGGCCAATCTGCCCTCGACGTCCTCATAGCGCGAGTTGAACGGGTCAGAGCCATACTGGAGGAGGATCTGGGAGGTGGGCATGGAGGAGGTGGGAGGGAGATAGAGGAAAGGAAAGAAGCGCCGACCCGCATTGGCTGACCATATTATTATTTACGGCCTGGGTTTTTACTGTTACTGTTTGCGAACAAGGAAGTCGGAGATGAGATCCAAATGCAACAACACGTGGAGTCTGGTGCCGCGTGGCGTCGCGTGGATTTCCCACGTGGCTCGCTCCTGAACTTGGCGTCCCTACACAAGCCTGACAGACGCCCATAATGTGAGAGTTCAAGTAAAGCCTCAGAGATGAAATGCAACAGTGCTATTCCGGAAATTGCGCAATGGAGACAGAACAGGAAAAAGCGATGCGGGAACAGTCTAGACTCTGTATCAAATTCTACTCGTGCCAATATCTCACAGATTGCGCCCGTTCCGGTAACTGAAGCCTTCCCGGAGGCATTGTATCATATCGTCGCGGAACATGGTTTATTATGTAGCCCAGTCACAGGGAGGACACAAAACGCACAAAGAACGTTCCCGAAGGAGCTCGAGGCACCCCGAGCACTAATCATAGACTAGAGAAGTATAAGTACTTGTGGCACAACTCCACGAACGGCGGGCTTACCATGGACGATACCTTGTCGACGCGTTAGCGGATCTAGTCATGAACTTGGCGTGGAACAGCGTACCGTAAAAGAGAGTCCAGACAAGGAGGAAGGTGAAAGCATTATCCTGGCCTGGATTGATCAGGTCGGACACACCGCGCGGTAGGTATTTCGAGGGAGCGCCGCGGCAGTTGATGGTGTGAATGCAGAAGGAAGTGAAGAGGGTTGACACGAGGAACAGCGCGAAACCAGTCCAATTTTCGAGACCGAGGATACCTGCGACAGCGCCAGCAAAGCATGCTGACAGGAATTTGACTGTGATTAAGGATGTGTTGGCCTGTACATTTGGCGCATAGATGAGCTGCGCGGCGGCCTCTGCGGACGTGGACATGGTTGACCGGAAAAGGCAGGTCACGCCTAGTGATGTCACACGCCCAGCGACCGACCGATCATCATTATCCGATCAGTTAGATGTGTCATGGGCGACGCCCTTGTTCTCTTCTGCTCTCACCGAGCTGTAGGTTGTGGCAGCCCAGCAAGCTGCTATCGCTGCCATGATTTCGTCCGAGGCATGCTCAACCAGCGATGAGCACCAATGTGCGTCGACGAGCGCCCCACAGCGGTCGGTACCAATCATTCTTTCATTCCTTCCACGATTAATCAACAAGTGTCTTCAGTCCTATATTGAGAGATCCAGAAACAGGCCACGAACTTTATCGTCACCACGACCTTTGGTTTGACGATGGGAGTGTCGTGTGTCGCGCTGAGAACACGCTCTTCCGGGTTCACATGTCCCAACTCGCTCGACATTCAGTATGCTTCCGGGATATGTTCCAACTTGCATCTCACGAGCCCAGCCACCACGACGACATCGAGGGATGTCCACTCATCTTCCTCCATGATTCCGCCCACGATCTCGAGAGCCTACTTGTCAGCATATACGACGGCCCGTGTGTATCATCCATACCCGAGTCTCGCGGACAGACGTATTGAACGATTGTTTCGTATAGGACTTTTGGGGACAACGGGGAAGAGGACTTCCGGGCTGTCTCCGGTATATTGAGGCTGTCCACAAAATACATCATCGATCATTTACGGGAGAAGGCGCTGGCGCATCTCAGTACCGCTTGGCCGTCTACTCTGGCCGGGTGGGATGCGCGCGAGGACTATGCACGTTACGCCGAGCAGGATCCAGTGCATCATGGCCGGGTATACCCTTCTCCAATTGTGGGTTCTTTCTCGCTGTTTTTTGCCCTGCGTTATCAATACACCACCACCACCAGGCTGTTATCAATCTTGCACATGAAGTCGATGCTCCGTCACTGCTCCCTTCCGCTTTCTACGACCTCTGCAGGTATCCCTTTTGTCAGATCTTTGAGCCGGGAGAAGACGAGCCTCTGTATCGTGCTTCACCCTCACTTTCATTATCCGATACCCAGCGCCTTTGCCTCGGGAAGGAATCTGCCCAGCATACCATCACTACGCTGATACAAGCGATGGGGACGAGTCAATATATCAGGAACTCCCAAACGACCGCCCATACACACATCCGGAAGACGTCGTCGGGCGGGATATGCGTGTCTGCTGCAGCATGTCGGAAGGATTTTTTGGAGCTGGTGGATCTTGCCACCCAGCATTACCTATTTGATCGTGAACGGGGATTTTGTGATCCTTTGTACGTGGCGGAGGAATTGGGCCAATTGAAGAGCGCAGATTTCTCCGAGTGTAAGCCGTGCGCCCATTCACTCGAGGCCTGGGCT
This sequence comes from Hymenopellis raphanipes, assembly GCA_003314085.1. Classification (NCBI taxonomy): domain Eukaryota; kingdom Fungi; phylum Basidiomycota; class Agaricomycetes; order Agaricales; family Physalacriaceae; genus Hymenopellis; species Hymenopellis raphanipes. The sequence continues at coordinate 3,482 of QLPD01003679.1, forward strand.
TCGCGGGAACGGCACAAAATGTGGAAGATGATTCCTTTGTGGTTCCGATTGCAGGAACTGGCTCCCTCGCCGAGGGAGATGTCGCCTCGACTTAACGAGTGATACCTATAGATCACACTCTCCATTTACTGACATTGCTTTATGCTACCCTTCGATTTGTTGCTATCATGGTACCCTCTTATATTGTATTAGTTTTATCGAGACTCTCAAGTACTCGCCATGTATACCTATTTAGTACACCAATACCTAGTAACTTAATGTTTGACGAGATTGTGGCACGAGACAAAGCCTTATTGAAAATATGTCTGCTTATACAAAGAATGCAGTGTAGTCCGTGATAAAAAAGTAAATGTTCAATCCTGTTGAACTTTACTGTCGTGAACGGTCTCCAAGTTCTGCAAGAACATCGGAGCTATGAACTGTTAGCGACGAATACAAAAAAGTTTGTAAAGGCACTCACGAGCGTCAAAGATCATGCCATTCCTGCGAGCGCGGCGCTTCCGCAACGAAATAGTCGACTTGGCCCTGTTCTTTTTGCCAACAGGGACGATGTCGAAGCCGGGAGGAATGAAGGAAAAGCGACGCGACTGCCTCGGACGAGAAGGGCGTGTTAGTCGCTTCCAGAGGAGCGTAAACCTCCGAAAAATTCCATGTCCTTTGTGGGATGACCTGAGTGGAGTAGCCTGTTCGATCGCTGATGGACGGCGGGCGTTTTGATCATAGCGCCTGAAACCATGACATGGTGTAAGTGGAAAGGGCTATCTAGTTAGCGAATGGTAGGACTCACCTAAGTTTGGCCTTGACCGAACGACGACGGCAAGAAGAAGTGCGACGTCTAGAGGGTCGACTGAAAGGAGCGCAAAGCATTGCAGGTTGAAGCGAGTTGGTGTGAATCAAATGAGTGGCTGGAAGGTTAAATAGGCAGGGTGAGGTTCAAGACGAGTATCAGGCGACCAGAAGATGAGTGAGGCTATATAGTGGTTTTGGTCGCCTTTATTGAAATAGACCAAGTCGAGCTAACAATGACAGGGACCAGGGAGTGCGGGGGGATCAGTGGCACAAAGAGACCATTGTTAACCAAGAGAGGTAAGCGCCGAAACTAGTACATGCTTCCATTTAAGAGGCCAATGCACAGAGCTCGTGATAACTGGAAACAAAGCGAAGCAAAGCGGACAAGTATACGAGTGGCATGGCAACCAACAATAAGGCTGTCGAGAGTTGCTTTTTGAGCTAAGATCGCGAACAAAGGCGCATGAACGGAGGCGTCGTGGGAAAATTCTCGCTGCCGGCATTCCAGAGTCACGTTCATCACAGGTTCCGGCTATTTCCAGTCACGAAATTTTTTTATTTTGATCTCCATCTGGTGTACCATCTTTCCCTCCCACCATCTCCCTCTTTCCTCCATCCCTCCCGCCCGCCGCAACGATGGACGTGAGTGATTCGACCCCCCACGACCGCTGTTCACAACGCTAATCGGTTCTGCAGCCAAATTTCGCGCAGGGCCTGCACAATCTACTCCTCCAAACCCTCTCGCCTGATACAGCTCAGCTCAAGGCTGTATGTATTTTTTTCGCCACCGACCTCGATTTTTTTCTCATCGTCATCCATTGCAATAGGCTACTGCTCAGCTCAATACTGAGTACTACAAAAACCCGTCGTGTATCCCCGCTCTTGCGAGCATCATCGCGAGCTCACCTGAGCAAGCAGTGCGTGTTTTTAATTTCGGTCATGCGTATCCTCGTTGTAAACATACTTTTTCGTGTTGTAGATTCGTCAACTCGCGGCTGTTGAGCTCCGAAAACGTATCAACTATGACAGTGGCAAGCTGTGGCTACTCGTTCCCCAAGATGGACGAGAACAAATGAAGGCTAGCTTCCCCGAACTTATTATCAAGGAAGCAAGGTCAGTTACTGAGTCAATCGCGTCAATCGATACCCTCATCCAACCCCCAACCGTAGCTCCACTGTTCGCAGCGCCGCATCGCGTGTCCTCGCCGCCATCGCGTCCATCGAAGTACCCCTAGGTACTTGGCCGAACCTCCTTCCCACCCTTCATCAAGCAGCCACCTCCTCTGTTGCCCTGCAGCGCGAAGTTGGCATGTTCATGCTCTTTTCCGTTTTGGAGAACATTTGCGAAGGCTTCCAAGAGCACTTAGTTGAGCTCTTCAAGCTTTTCGACCAGACCATCCGCGATCCAGAGTCAATCGAGGTCCGGATCACAACTGTTCGGTAGGCCTGACTATGTGCGCCCTGTCGGGTGCCAGACTAATTTATTTACAGCGCACTTGGCGTTATCGCGCAGTATATTGACTCCGATGACAAGTCTGAACTTGTAACACCATTCTCCCTAGTTTATTGCTGTCGCTCATTGCTGTACAGGGCATGTACCAAAGCATTCTTCCATCTATGATTCAAGTCATCGGCCAATGTGTAGAAACCAACAATGATGTTGGTGCCCGACACCTCTTCGACGTCCTGGAGACACTTCTTATCCTTGTAGGTATCTATTGCTGGCTTGATGTTGCCTGTGTTGACATCGCGTCATAGGAAGTCCCTATTCTCAGCAAAAGCATCCCCGATCTCGTTGAATTCCTCCTTCGATGCGGAGGAACAACCTCTTTCGACCAGGATCTTCGCATTCTCGCTCTTAATGCCCTGAACTGGACCGTCCAGTAGTATGTGTATCGCTTATGACTGTACGCTAGTCACTCAATATTTTTATAGCAAAAAATCGAAGCTCCAGAGTCTTGGTCTTGGTCCTGTTATGCTGGAGCGTCTTATGCCCATCACGACCGAGGAGGAACCGGAAGATGTTGATGACGACGCGCCTTCACGCGTACGTACTCACTTTACGCTTGGGCCGTTGTACTTAATTGTCCCTCGCAGTCGGCTCTCCGCATCATTGACGGTCTCTCAACCAACCTCCCACCCAGTCAAGTTTTCCCCTCGCTGCGTACTTTGATTGTTCAGTACTTCTCTTCCCCCAATGCCGCCAACAGGCGTGGTGCGATGCTCGCCATTGGTGTTGCTGTCGAGGGTTGCAGTGAATACATGTCGAACTACATGGGAGAGGTCTGGCCTATGGTTGAGGCTGGTCTTCAGGATGGCGATGCTGGTGTTCGCAAGGCCACCTGTGTTGCCGTTAGCTGCTTCTGTGAGTGGTTGGAGGAGGAATGTTCAAACAAACACGCCATGCTTGTCCCCGCCATCATGAACCTCATCAACGACGAACCTACTCAACGGTCTGCGTGCACTGCTCTCGACGCGCTCTTGGAGATTCTCCACGATGTTATTGACCAATACCTTCACCTCATTATGGAGCGTCTTGCTGGGCTCCTCGAGACTGCACCTCTTCCCGTCAAAGCGGTCGTCACTGGTGCTATCGGTAGCGCTGCTCATGCCTCTCGCGAGGGCTTCCTCCCCTACTTCGAGCACACTATGTCTCGTCTCCAGCACTTCCTCGTCCTAACCGGCGAGGGTGAAGAGACTGAGCTCCGCGGCATCACCATGGACGCTATTGGCACTTTTGCTGAGGCCGTTGGAAAGGACGTCTTCCGTCCCTTCTTCCCTGATATGATGAAGCAGGCTTTCCAAGGCATTGAGATGGACAGCGCTCGTCTCCGCGAGTGCAGCTTCTTGTTCTTTGGAGTCATGGCCCGTGTCTTCGGCGAGGAGTTCGCTACTTACCTTCCTCAAGTCGTTCCTCCTTTGTTGCAGAGCTGCAAGCAGGACGAGAGCAGCACCGATTGTAAGTCATCTGTTTCTTTGCGTGCATGCGTTTTCCTTTACCTAACATCTCATTAGTCTCCGTCGCTGAGGCCGCTACCGCCTTCGACTCTGGCTCATCCCCATCTAATGCCATTACCATCGCTGACGATGACGGCAAAGAGGGTATCGAGTTGGAGGATATCGATCTTGATAAAATGATGGATGTCAACAGTGCCATCGCTGTTGAGAAGGAAATCGCTGCTGATACCATTGGTACACTATTCAATGCCACCCGCAACCACTTCTTCCCTTACGTCGAGCCTTGCTCATTGGAGCTTACTGAACTGCTCAACCACTATTACGAGGGTATCAGGAAGAGCGCTATGGACTCTCTGCTTGAGATTCTTCGGACTCTGTATGAGTTGAGCGACCATGCTGATTGGGTGCCGGGAACCGTCGTGGTGAGTGCACTTCTTCCTTGATTGTGTGACGCTCATGTTCTCTCAGCAATTTCCCGTTAGCCACACTGTTCGTGACCTGATCAACCATGTTATGAGTCATCTCCTGGATATGTACGTGACTGAGGATAACAAGTAAGTGTTCGTTTAAACGTCTTGGGAAACTTTCCTTCACTATGTGATGAAAATTATAACTCAGCTCACTTCGACGCACTGCGCATGAGACTATTTATTCTTTATTCTGACCTTCTTTATATGATCGTTCGTTCTGGCCACTTACCGCCTTTTCAGATCTGTTGTTTCTGCGCTCTGCGTTGGATTGGCGGAGACCATGAATAAAGTTGGCCCGGCATTGGTCGATGGATGTATGATTTCGTTCACCTGTCCGTCAGAACGGCACCTCATCTATTTTGACAGATCTCGAGAAGGTCTCTGAGATCGCAGTCCAAATTCTCCAACAGAAGGCATTCTGTCAGCAAGACCCCGACCAGGATGAAGCTGATGAGGCACCCGAGGATCAAGCAGAGTACGATTCTGTTCTGATCTCATCTGCTGGCGACCTTGTCTCCGCATTGGCCAACGTTCTCGGTGCAGACTTCGCCCCCGCTTTCAACGTATTCTTCCCTCTCGTCAGCAAATTCTACGTGTGTCTCGTACGCTAACCTTTTCCGGACGCATTCTCATTATCCTTCTCTAGAAAAAAGGTCGATCTCTGAGCGACCGTTCCTCGGCAATTGGATGTTTGGCCGAAATTATAGCTGGCATGAAGGGAGCCGTGACGCCTTCTTCTGAGCAGCTGCTAGAGCTGTTCTATAAGGCACTCAGTGACGAGGATCCCGAAGTCCTCAGTAACGCAGCGTTTGGCTTGGGTCTTCTCGTCGAGCACTCTCGAATGGACCTGTCTCCCCAATACATGCAACTCCTCGGTGCCCTCCAACCCCTCTTCACCGTTGCCGCCGGTTCCCCACCAGCGCGCCTCAACGCCCGCGACAACGCCGCCGGAGCCGTCGCGCGCTTGATTGTGCGCAACACAGGCGCTATTCCGCTGGAACAGGTTCTTCCGCTGTGGTTGACCGCATTGCCGTTGAAGAACGACTTTTTGGAGAACCGGCCAGTGTTCCGATGCATCTTCCACCTCTTCAACACCCACTCCGCTGCGCTCCTGCCCTACCTCGACACACTCCTTGCCGTCTTCGCCGTTGTCCTCGACCCCAATCAAGCAGACCAGGTCGGCGACGATGTCCGGCGGGATTTGATAAATCTCATCGGTCTGCTCAACGGTGAGGACCCGGGGAAAATACAGGCAGCGGGCCTCACTGCGTTCGTGCCGGGTGTTTAGATAGAGACATCGTGCCTCCTTTTCATGCTCTTACATTTCACGACACACTAGTTTTACGGATCTCAATATTCACATTACGACGCACATCGTTCCATTGTCGCTTTCATCCTTTTGCTTTTTTGTTTTCATCTATATTATGTCTATACAGTGTGGCCGAAATCGGGATAATAAAATTGTAGACTTGTAACTCGATGCCGATAAAGTAACACCAATGTGTGGCGCATGTACACTTGGTCCGTCGTCATCCCGCTGTTGGACCATCAAAGAAGCATGATAGAGTGAGAAACATAATCATCAACTCCCAAATAATCCTAAGCAAATTCTTCCTCATCACCCTTCCAATTCTTGGCCATATCCCAGTATCCCTTCAACTTCTCACCCAACAACTCCTTCGCTGCCCGATCGCTGGCACAACTCTTGGCCTTGAACGCATTAAACGACCTCTCCCTCAAATCACCCTCCCAAACTAACCAACACTTGTTATCCTCCAACGACACCGGGCCTTCCGAAGCTTCCTTGGCCTTCTCTCCGGCATTATCCACCGCCATACTAGGGCTCCCACCATTTTCCTCCTCAGCAAGCTCCACTTCCTCGCCACCTCGCGGCCGCGACGCCTCCGTCCACGCTATCCGATGCGTCATGAGCCGCTTGTACTGTCGCAAATGCTTCGCGGCGCCCTCGACATAAACCATGCTGAACGCAGGATTGAAAATACAGACACCAGTCAGGTTCATCTGCTCAGCGTTCTTGCGCACTTTGAATTGATGCGACGGGTCTGTGAGAGATTTGATCCTGGAAAGAACGTCAGTACCGAGATACAAAGGATATAAGCGGAATGAACGCACTTGAAGAGTGCCCCGTGGATACCCTTCTTCTCCTCGTCAATCTTCTTGTTCTCAATCTTTTCACGTCGTTGATCATCGGTGAGCTTACGCTCCGCGTTCATCTTCTCGTGGGTATGTTTGCGCATCGCCACCTCTCTGCGAACCTTCGCCTCCACTCTCGTTGGGTCTTGAACAGCGTCACTCGTGAGAACCTTCATCAGGTTGGTAAGGCGAACTGGAGGAATAAACCCATCAGCTTTGGAGAAGACAAGTTTTTGAATCTTACCTTTAGGAGGATCCGGGGGGAGGAGACCCATACGAATCCTATCACGTTTGTCCTGCAGGTTTCCAGCACGCACAAGTCTCCTCATCTTCTTTTGCTCTTTAGTCGTCAACATGAGCGGCTTCAACTCGACTTTATTCTTGTCCCCGGGAGCGGGTATTGGAATAGGATGTTGAATGTAGATGTTGATGGGAGAGTCCGAGTTCGTAATGTTCAGATTCTCCATACCGAGTGCCAAATCATCATAATTCTTGTTGGGAAGTAACGCTGCGTCCCACCATTCAGCTTCGGGAGGAGGCGCGCGCTGAACCTTTAGTTAGAACGCTGCATATTTCGATACGCAAGAGCTCACCTTGATATTCTTCTCAATTCCCATATCGCT